>VDFB02047230.1:327606364-327703193 GCA_007258455.2 Sequoia sempervirens | reverse complement strand
CCCTGTTGACCCGAATAGGAGGCATCGCCAACAAAGATCCCAACCCACAAATCACTATAAACTGCACATCGACAGGAGTCAAATCCCGAATCCTATCCCAACCCATGGGGAAGTGCTCTCTAATCTGGAGGTTTTTGAAAACCTCCTATTTTTGGACATCACAAGGGAAATCAATCAAACTCATATAAGATTCATATCAACACAACCTATCTACTTCACATCATGCATATCAGTGATCCATATCAAAATACCCATGTCAAACAAGAGACACATATCAGACTCATATCAAACATCATAACACGCGAACCATATCCAGAGAATCATATCAGGCCATCAATACAAAATCAATCTATCTACACATCAAATCAATCTACTCTTTCATCATTTACTATTTATCAACAAGCACAATCATCATCCTATTTGTACTTCAATCATGAATACAAATATATTTTCAATCAAATCAATCTACTATTTGTTTTCTATCGCCGAAAGCAAATTTATCAGAATTCATATCAATCATCTACTCTTTGTTTTTCATTCTTTTGGAACCAAAGTTATCAGTTATCTACTCTTTGTTTTCTATTTCGGGAAGCAAAGTTATCAATTTATCAATATGATGACATGCCAATTTCACTATCTATTGACCAAGGAAGCAATAATTCATCATCATTTTCATCAAATCAGCATTCTGTATAAATTTCCTAAAAGCGCTACTCTGTGGCCTAAAAGCGCTAAAACCCTAAATGCACCATAATTTTCCCCCGAAGCGCTAAAACCCCATATGCGTGGTTCTGTGTCTTGAATGTGCTACATCATTTCCTAAAAGCACTATTTCCCTAAAAGTGCTACTTCATTTCTCAAATGCGCTATTTCACCCCTGGATGCGCTAAAACCCTGTAAGTGCTAATCTGCTACCTAAATGCGCTAATGTACCCTATTCAACCCGAGCCTCCTATAAGCGTTACTTTATTTAACGAGTGCGCTAAACTGCGAATATCCTATAAGCATCATTTTATTACCTATAAGTGCTAAAATAATCTTCGAATGTGCTAAACTATTTCCTAAAAGGGCTAAAACGGCCAGTTCAAACCTAAAACCGTGCTAAAATCATTCAAAATTGACTAAAACATAACAAATTTCAAAGTACAAAGGGTTGAATCGACTCAACGGTGGTCCATACGCGACTGGTCGCTGATATCTGTGAGACTGATCGAATCTATGTCGGTGATACGAGATCTCCATCGCGCCACATCGCTATCAGAGCAAAAGGTTCCTCAAAAGTCAAAAAGTGCAAATGACTTTTCTTTTTACCCTTTTACCTTTTAAGGGTTAAACCAAGTGGGTTTTTGGTGGCATTTTTTTTTCAACTGGGGCCTCTTTTTCATCAATTATCGGGAGCTAAATCACTGCGTCCCTTTTATCATCCGAATGTTTTCTCATCATCAATGATTTATCTCTCGAGGGGGCATCATTCATATCAAAGTCAAATCAGGGGCATATCAGTTAAATTTTTTTTGATCAAAGGGAAAAAATCAAGCAAAAGAAGGAATATTTTCTTTGAAGTAATGCGTTTCACACATCACTTCAAATAGGGGCAAAATGTATATGCATAAAAATGGTCATGTCTAAATCCTGACATTTAATTAAATATTTATTATTTAATTAATTCCTCTACATATGATTAAATTAATTTGATTTAATTATATTGTTCATTCACTTTATTCTTCCACTTTAATTAAATAAATTCATTTTATTTAATTACCACTTTCTTAAGTCCACTTAATTAATTAGATAAATGTCATTGTTTATTTAAATTAATTATCACATTTAAGTTTAATTAAATCTTTGATTTAATTGAATTGAATTTCTTTTCTCCTATTTCAAATCTTTCTTCTAATTAATTAAATATCTTATTTAATTAATTTCATTTCCACAAATTTAATTAAATATCTTTCAAATCTTTTCAAATCATAATTAAATCTAATTATGAAATCTTCCATTATCTTTTAAATCTTAATAAACTTCCATGTCACCCATAAATAAATAATTGAATTTATAATTCATTATTTATCTTCAAAATCTTTCCAAAATCTCACAAAAAGATGATTTTTACAATACATCTTTATCATCTCATCTTATCTCTTTTTACAAAAAATAAAACAAATCTTTCTTTCTGTTTTCTTCTATTTTCTCTTTAGTCTTATCCATCTTCGACCATTCGATCTGCCAGGAATTTTCACAGCCATTGATCACATCAG
Organism: Sequoia sempervirens; assembly: GCA_007258455.2. Taxonomy (NCBI): domain Eukaryota; kingdom Viridiplantae; phylum Streptophyta; class Pinopsida; order Cupressales; family Cupressaceae; genus Sequoia; species Sequoia sempervirens. The sequence continues at coordinate 327,700,935 of VDFB02047230.1, read as the reverse complement.
CTAATCAGAAGCTTTTGAAAACTCTATAAATACCCATGCAAATCCAAGCACTGGTTACAGACACACAATACATGCGAATTAGAGATCACTTGAATTTTAGCATTCTAGCATTCTAGCATCTTAGCATGGTCATTATCAACTTTAGTATTCATAGCATTTTCGTAATCTTTCATTTCATCAATCATGTTTAGTATCACCATAATCATATCATAGCATTGCATACATTCATATTCAATCTCATTCTCTAGGAAGACCGTTTGTTGAGCCTAGCCCAAGATCTGAGAGCCATATAGAATCAACAAAACACTAGAGATAGAGGACAATAGGACGACATCAAAAATAAAAGAATGAGTTTGCGTTTATTTTCATTTAATTTCTGTTTTGATATAATGTTCTATCAGTGTGTTTTGATTTATTTAATATACATTTAATACACTTCTAAAATCGATCACATAGTTGGTTATGGCACCAAAGAATGGGACATGTAAATTTTAATAACTTGGTCATAATCAGTGCAAAAGAGATTGTTCGAGGGCTGCCTAGAATCACGAGACTTGGTAATGCTATTTGCAGAAGTTGTGAATTGGGGAAACAAACAAGATGCAACTTTAAGGGGAAAGAGTACTCTACTACCGGAATGCTGGAGTTACTCCATACTGATCTTTGTGGTCTGACTAGGACTGGAAGCCTGAATGGTGATAGGTATTTCATGTTACTTATTGATGATTATACTTGAATGACATGGGTTGCTTTTCTTAGAGAAAAGACTCAGGCTTTGGATAGGTTTAAGGTATTCAAGGAAAGAGTGGGAAATGAAGTAAATTTGAAAATAAAGTGCTTGAGATCTGATAGAGGTGGAGAATTCACTTCTGGTGAATTTAATGCATTCTATGAACAACATGGCATAAAAAGATAGTTTTTTGCTCCAAGAACCCCCCAACAGAATGGAGTAGTTGAAAGGAAAAACTAGATAGTAAAGGAAGATTCTAGAACCATGATGAAAGAATCAAATGTACAGGATGTGTACTGGAGAGAGGTGATACACATTGTTGTTTATGTTCTTAATAGAGTCCAGATCATACACAACAACACAAAGACTTATTTTGAGTTATGGACTGGTAAGACTCGTATAGTGAAGTATTTCAATGTATTTGGAAGTAGATGTTATATTAAAAGAGATAATGAAAATATTGGAAAATTTGATTGTTACAACCAAGGTGGGAGGATCCAGTTAAGGACTGTCCAACCTTGCAGCCTAGACTATCAACTCCATGATCACATAGATATGCAACGAAATTTAATAGTTAATCCATAGAAAGATAAAAGACATTCATGAACACCGAACACAAGATATATCCTGGGAAAACCCTAACAGGGAAAAACCCAGCCTTCAAAGATCATCCACACTATATTATAATCTCAAAACACATTACAAATGCCTCACAAGCTTACAAGATCTAGGTCGTAGCCCAATGATTACAAGTAATTCATATAACAACAAATTTTCATCAACTTCTTTTCTTGCTCCACACATTCTCTACTCTGAGATTCCTCTGGATCAGAATAATTCTTCATCATGCTTCATTCTTCTAACTATCAAGCACCTTGTCAATCCCTTCATCTCTGATGCCTTGTAACAATCCTTTCTCCTCTATTTATATCATTTGCGAATCTTCCAATGCTCAACATGTTGGCCCAATTACAATGACTAGAATTATAATGTGCCAACTTAGATAGGTCGGCCCTAGACACTAACAATTTACCATGCGAATCAACCCAGGTCGGCCACAACAAAGCCAAGACCCAAAACAACATCCTCGATTACACAAAAACCTCCCAGATCACTCCTCGAAGATCCAAAACATTCCATAACACCTTGTCATCCAAGAACAAGGTAAACATGACCTCGCAAAAGAAAATTGCCAATCGCAGGCACAGAGATGAATGTGGACCAACAACACATGATTTGGAAACATCCATGAGCCTCACGAATCACCACAACAATGCCCACAACAACTCCACGTACTAGAATCACAACATCTTCCCTCAGGAACACCAACCAGAATATCTGAACAACTGTCAGCACACAGATCTTCACAACTTGATCGATCCTTCATGCGGATCCCAGAAACTTAACATGGAAATACTAGACACCATCAACAACAAACCCTTTAATCCACAACCTCTAACAATCGAATTCAATAATCCAGTACCCTACATCTCTGCAACTTCACTATTGATTGCCTCAACTTTCTAATGACTTTCAAATGCCCTTGCATCATTGATGCTAGATGTGATGAAGGAATTTTTCCAAGATATTCTACTACTAGTAAAGCATACAGATGCTTTAATAAAAGGCTGAGAAAGATTGTTGAAAGTGCTAATGTGAAAGTTGATGAAGACATATGCAGACCTATTGAGATAAGTGAGGTTGAACCTAATGATCCCATCTGTGGACATGTACCTAAGGAAAATAAGGAGAAGGATGAAGAGGAAGAGAAAGAAGAGAAAGTGGAAGAAGAAGGATAAGAGAATGAGCTGGAATATGCTATTAAGAATCCTAAGTATGTAAAGAAGAATCATCTAGAGGCAAAAATAATTGGAGATAAAAGTGAAGGTGTGAAGACCAAAAGCAGAGTTGTAGCTGAGGTAAATCTGTGTTTTCTTTCTTAAGTTGAACCTAATTTTGTGAGTGAAGCATGTGAAGATGAGAGTTGGATGAAGGCTATGAAAGAAGAGTTGCAACAAATAGAAAAGAATCAGACATGGGAACTAGTCCCTAGGCCTATGAATAAAAATATGATTGGCTCAAAATGGGTGTTATGGAATAAGCTAAATGAAAGTGGAGAATTTGTAAGGAATCAGGTGAGACTTGTATGCAAAGGATATTCACACGTTGAAGGTATAGATTTTGAAGAGACATTTGCCCCTGTGGCTAGAATCGAAGCTATTAGGATGTTTTTGGCTTTTTCTGCTCACAAGAACTTCAAAGTGTATTAGATGGATGTTAAATCATCTTTTCTGAATGGTGAATTGGAGGAAGAAGTGTATATGGAACAACTTGAAGGATTTTAATTATTTGACAAACCAGACATGGTTTGTAAATTGAAGAAGGCATTGTGTGGACTAAAACAAGCTCCTAGAGCTTGGTATGCAAGATTGGACAAATACCTGACAAAGCAAGGATTTAACAAAGGTTCTATTGACAATAATCTTTACTTCAAAGTGCAAGGTAATAAAATGTTGATAGTAGTTGTATATGTTGATGATATCATTTTTGGTGGAAATGAAGGCATGTGTAAAAAGTTTGCTGAAGAGATGCAAAAAGAATTTGAGATGTCTATGATTGGTGAATTGAATTTCTTCCTTGGTTTACAAGTGAATCAAACTGACAAAGGGATATTCATTTCAAAATCTAAGTATGTGAAATAGCTATTGAAGAAGTTTGGGATGGATGATTCCAAACTTGTTTGTACTCCTATGATAATTGGATGTAAACTAAGCAAGATGATGAATCTGCCAACACTGATTAGGGCAAATACAGATTTATGATTGGCCGACTGTTGTATCTTATTGCTACTAGACTAGATATTATGCATGCAGTATGTTTAGTTTCCAGATTCCAAGCAGATTCTAAAGAGGCATATGTTGTAGCTATAAAGAGGATATTTAGATATCTTAAAGCTACACCAGATTATGGCTTATGGTATCCTAAGAGTAATGATTTCACCTTGAGTGCTTATATAGATGTTGATTGGGCCAGATGTGTAGATGACCGGAAGAGTACTAGTGGAGGTACTTTCTTTCTTGGTGGAAGATTGGTTTCATGGTTGAGTAAAAAGCAAGACTCGGTTTCTTTATCCGCTGCACACAAGTTTTTTGGATGAAGAAAACTCTGAAGGACATTTGAGTGACATGTGATGAGCCTATTTCTATTTTCTATGGCAATACAAGTGCAACAAACATTTCAAAGAACCCGGTTATGCATTCCAGAAAAAAGAACATATCTATCAAGTATCATTTTTTGAGAGAAAAAGTGCTGGAGAATGAAGTCATATTGGAGTATGTGACTAAAGGAGAAAATTATAGACATATTTACAAAGGCTCTTCTGAAGGATACTTTTGAGCATCTTAGAGAGATGTTGGGGGTCATTGGCCCTCCAAACTAAGTGCACATGAAAGGTGCATTAGTTCAGTGAATTCATAGAATCTTTATTTATTTGGACTGATAAATGGGTCTACTTCGCAGGGGGAGTAGAGATGGTTTCATTATTGCAGTATGAGTGTGCTCCTAAGGGGGAGTAATTAGTGTTGATGATATTTTCCATTGATGTCAAAGGGGGAGAGAAAAGTCATGTGAAAATAAGTTATAGGAGAAGAGAAGGTGTTCTCCCAGAATTGTGAAGGATGTTGTCTTTGATGGTTTTTCACATCATGTGTTGCCATCAATGACAAAGGGGGAGATTGTTGCAAGTGTGAGCTAGTTTGGTGGTGTTGTCATTAATGTTGTCATTGATGTCAACACTGTTGAGTATGTTGTAGATTGTACATGTATAGTTGAGATGCTTCTGAGATATTGTGAGTACATGGAGCTATCTTTATGGCTGTTGCAGATGTGTTGGTTTGATGAGTTTCCAAGTGATTTTGAGAAAATTAATAAAGAAGAGAAGTCAGAGTGATGAATGTGTTCAGAATGTGCTACGTATTTCTCCTATGTTGATTCTTTTCTTGTGTGGATATAAAGACTTGATAATGGTGATTTCGTGGTGATATATTTTAAGTTTCAGCTTTTTGTGTGATGGTATGTGAAAGTTACACTCACCGGTATGTGAACTATTCTGGCAGATTTGATCTTCTACGGATTGGGAGAAATAGTTTCAATCCACAATTCTTTGTTGTTTTGTTTCAGATCTTGCAGATCTAGGATATATCTTGTGAAGGTCTTTTCTATGCTCTAGAAAAGAGGTTCAAAGTTTGGTGATCCAGAAGTCATGTTTCAGTTTTTCAGTGTGAGTTTGTACAGTCCAAATGGACTGGTTAAAGGTGTTCTGTGTTTGAAGTATGTTGCATTTGTTGCGGATATATCTAGATAATTCTGAGATGTGTTCTTATACTTGATAATGTGTGTTGTGGGGTCCACATGTCATCTTCTAGTTGGGAAGAGTGTACATCTTCTAGTTGGGAAGCGTGTACATAAATTATTATTTGTGTTTTCATTAGGTTTGGCCAACCTGGTGTTTACACTTCATTTGAAGAAAAAAATTAATTTGAGGAAGCATGTGATTGATCTAAGACATTATTTTCAGTCTTGGTTAAATGTTTTATTTGGTCCACTCTTATTCCTTTCCACCATGGGAATTTTGAGTTGCCGACCTAATTTTGAATTTTTGAAATGAGGTATTTGTGGCCAACCTTGGAGAATTTTTCTAAGGTTGAGGATGGTATAAAAGAAAGTCGAATTGTGAAGAGTTGTATGAAAATGTGATGCAAAGTGATGAAAGTGAGTCACAAATCATAAGAGCAGAAGTGTGTGTATGAGTGAGTTGTGACAACAGTTCTTCATTGTGCTGAAGGTAGTGAGATAAAGATTTCTGCAATCCTATGAAAGTACATTGATTTTTGTGGTGGATATTTTTGTTCTCTTTTGTATCTGTAGGTAGTGAGCCTACCTATTGGACAGTGAGTCCTTTTTGTAGGCAGTGAGCCTTTGTACTTGGACAGTGAGTCCTCTTTTGGGCAATGAGCCTTTGTTTTATAATCATTTATATTATGGGTTAACCCTCACCGTAGTTTTTCCCTCATTGGGTTTTGCATGTAAAAATATGATGTTCATTGTGTTGATTTACTTTTTTTATTTGTGTTACATGCCTTTACTTAATAACATAATAGTGTGGTTGTGGAATTAATAAGAGTTGAAGTTTTCAAGTTTTGAATTCTGTGACAATTGATTCACCCCCCCTCTCAGTTGTCCTGCGCCTGTTTAAAAAATTAGTTGTACATTAAGATATCAAAACCCTCATAACCATTAAGATCCACATAAACTTTAATTTGTTAGAATGATTTAGCATAAAAGCTAATAACAAAAACTAAAACACATCAACACTATGCACAATAGAACACAAGATTTCTATGGAAAACCCAAAAAGGGAAAAACCACGGTGAGGATTAGCTCACAATATAAAGTAATTGCAACACTGAATACAATATACTCACTTCCCAAAAGAAAGAACGGCTCACTTCCAGATTATAGAAAAAAATAAAAGAAGAATGTTACAGTGAGAAATCCATATCAATGCAACAAAAAAGTCCACCATAGCATCACCGACAGATTCACAAACTTTCTAAAGATTGTAGAAACCTTCTGCTCATTGCTTCTAGTATTTTAACTCATTATATATTGCACTGCACTCCACAAATTTTCACTTCACAACTCTATAACTCACATCACACACCCTACTCACTGATCCTCCATCAACACAACACTTATTTATACCATCTTCAACCTTGAAAAAACTATGCACCTCAACCGTGCAAATTCAAATTAGGTCAACACAAAAACATTACCGTGGTGGAAAGGAATGAAGGAAGACCACATCAAACCTTAACTCGAACTTAAATATACTCATACACATCATGCCACACTTCCAAAATCATTGAAGCAAATCTGTAATTAGTGTAAACACCCAAGGTCATCTGAACCTGTGTAAACACCATCAAACATTTAAGTACACACTTCCTTTGATCCAAGGATGACTTTCAAACCATACACAACACTTGAACATAATCTAGAATATTCCACAAACACCCTACAATCCAACAAATCCTTTGTAACAAATTTCACCTGAAGAACAAGCTCATCTTGTTCACCCAAATAATCTTCCACACATTGCAACTCAAGAAATAAACTTGTAGAACATCAAAACATGAAAAAATTCAACCAAAGGTAGATATGAACCTTATCAGCACACTTCTAGAGCTGCAAGACTAGAAACCAAACTGTGGAGAAATGTGGAGTAAAACCATTTCTCCTAGACACCACTGCAATACACAGTTCACACACTGGTGAACACAACTTTCTTTGTATAAAAATCTAGAACAAGAAGCTCTAGATTTAACACCTTTGAACACCTTTGATAAACATATTCAAATTTCACAAGTAGATCTTCTACAGAGAAGAAATGTGGAGAAAAACCAGAACACCACTCTATATGCCAGAACACCTCTCCAACACATTGTTTCTTCTTTTATTCAAATTTTATCAAAAGCACTTGGAAACCAAGCACCAAAAACACATTTTCATCATCTTCACCACTCATCATCATCACCAAAACAATTACAACACAATAACTCAACCAAACAATATCCACAAATAGAAGCTTATCAAAGCAACACTAGAGGTTGACACTAGTAACACTTACTAATGACAACATAATGCAACCAATCAAAGCATCATCATAAATTTTCAGTTATTATCAATGAAAACAAAAACATAAGCCTATTGACATCAATAATAACAAAAAATACTCATACTTGCAACAATCTCCCCCTTTGTCATTGATCGAAACACATGATGAGAAAAACCACCAACAAAAAACATAATAGCTCAAAAACAAACATAACATCTTTGATCATCAACATATTGCTCCATACCAACTCTTTTTATTTCTCCTTTTTACTCTCTCTCCCCCTCAACTTAGTACTCTATTTTTCACATTATTCTCTCTCCCCCTTTGACATCAATGGAAAAGGGCAACATATTTGCATTATTTAGCCCTTTGAAATCAATTACTTGTACCTTCTCACCACTGCTCTATAACATCTTTTCCTTTTTATTGCTCTGCATGATACTCCTTAGGATTATACAACAAACAATATCAACCAACAACCACTACACATAGAATTTGACACAACTGACAAAGGAAAACACCAACCTGCACCAATACTTACTCCCCCTGACTACAACAACCAACAATTCCACTACCTACTCCCCTTGAGAGGTAGCCTAAAACATCAGTTCGAAACAAAGAATGAATCTTGAAAACCACTGGACTGATGCATATCCTTATGCATCTAGTTCAAAGAAGGAGGGGTAATAACCCCTAACTTCTCTTGGAGATACTTAAAAGTATCCTTAGGAAGAGTCTTAGTGAATATATCAGCAACCTGACCCTTTGTAGGCACATACTCAAGCTTCACCTCATTATTTGCAACCTTTTCTCTCAAAAACTAATACCAAATTGAGATATGTTTTATCCTTGAGTGCATCATCGGATTCTTTGAAATGTTAATAAAAATTGTATTATCACAAAAGATAGAAATTGGTTCATCATATACAACTTTGATATCCTTCAAGGTTTTCCTCACCCACAACACCTGTGTGCAGCAAGATGCTGCTGCAATATATTCTACATTTGTAGTAGATAAAGATATTGTATCTTGCTTCTTGCCTAGCCAAGACACCAATCTACATCCAAGAAAGAATGCACCACCAATTGTAATTTTCCTATCATCCACACAACATGCCCAATCTGCATTTGTATAAGCACTCAGAGAAAAAATAGTATCCTTTAGATACCATAAACCATGTTCTAGAGTGTCCTTCAAGTATCTAAATATCATCTTCACTATTGGAACAAGTGACTCTCTGGGATCTTCTTGAAATATAATCACAAGAAAAATTGCATGCATGATATATGGTCTAGTAGTTTCTAGGCATAGTAGTCCTCTAATCATCAATATATACTTGCTTTGATCATCCTTAGGAGATTCATAAATCTTACTCAACTTGTAACTAGTAACCATAGGGTTACATACTACTTTAGAGTCTTCCATTCCAAAATTCTTCAATATTTCCTTGACATACTTTGATTGTGAAATGAATATACCTTTTTCTATCTGATTTATTTGTAGTCCAAGGAAGAAATTCATCTCCCCAAACATAGACATCTCAAACTCTTTATGCATCTCTTCTGAAAATTTATTGCACATTGCTTCATTTCCTCCATAAATTATATCATCAAGATATACAACCACAATCAAGATTTGATCTTTTTAAACTTTGAAATAAATATTACTATTTGCAACCTTTATTGAATCCTTGTTGTATCAAGTACCTATCCAACCTTGCATACCAAGCTTTGGAAGCTTGCTTTAGTCCATAAAGTTCCTTCTTCAATTTTCAAACCATATCCGATTTATTTGATAAATGAAATCCTTTTGGTTGTTCAATGTATACTTCATATGACTCACCATTCAAGAAAGAAAAATTCACATCCATTTGATAAAACTTGAAATCCTTATGTGCTATAAAAGATAAAAACATCTCAATAGATTCCATTCTTTCCACTCGAGCATATGTCTCTCAAAATCTATTCCTTCTACTTGTGAGTAGCCCTTACACACAAGCATTGCCTTGTTTGTCACAACTTCTCCATGCTCATTCAGTTTGTTTAGGAATTCCCACTTAGTTCCAATTACATTCTTGTTTGTTGGTCTTGGGACAAATTCCCAAGTTTGATTCTTCTCAATCTGCATTAGTTCCTCTTCCATAGCTTTGATCCAATATTCATCTTTACATGCTTTAATCACTGTTTTAGGTTCAACTTTAGAAAGTATACATAGATTTACTTGTTCTTCTGTCATTGCAACTTTTCTCCTTGTCAAAACACCTTTGCTTTTGTCACCAATGATTTGATATTTAGAATGATTCTTCTAAACATACTTAGGAGTCTTAGGGATCCTTTATAGAGCTTCTTCCTCTTCAATCTTAACTTTTTTTCCTTACCTTCATCTCTGTTATTTTCTCTGCAAGAGAACTCATTTGATTCATATTCATCTATCACCATATAATTATTCTATAAGTCTTCATCCACTTTGACACTTACACTCTCAACAATCTTCTTTAGCCTCTTGTTGTAGCACTAGTAGGCTTTGCTTCTTTTGGAATATCCAAAATATATACCTTCATTAGATCTAGTATCAAACTTTTTTATTTTCTTCATCTCTTTTGATATAATTTTCTTCCAAACACTGAAGTATTTGACAGTAGGAATCCTTCCATACCATAACTCATAGGGAGTCTTTTTACTATTTTCTCTTGCTCGCACTCTGTTAAGTATGTAGATAGTAGTATGAATTTCTTCTCTCTAGTAGACTTCTAGTAGGTTTTCCAATTTCATCATTGTTCTTGCAGCTTCCTAAATAGTCCTATTCTTTCTTTCAACCACTCCATTCTGTTGGGGAGTCCTAGGGGTAGATAAATGCCTCTTTATTACATGATTCTCACAAAAAAATACTAAACTCATTGGAGGTGAATTCTCCACCTTTTTCAGACCTCAAACACTTGATTTTCATGTTCATTTCATTCTCAACCATAACTTTGAATGCTTTAAACTTATCTAGATCTTTTTATTTTTCTTTGAGAAAAGTAACCCATGTCATTCTAGAATAATCATCAATCAATAGCATGAAATACCTGTCACCTTGATGAATTCTTAATTTAGTACGACCATAAAGGTTTGTATGCACAAAATCCATCAGTCCAATAGTAGATTGTTCTTTGACTTTGACACTTCCTCTTTCTTGATTCCCAATCTGACACTCTTTGTAGACAACATTAATAGGCTTTGTAATCTCTGGCATATCTCTCACAACTTGAACTGAAATGATTCCCAATAGGCTATTAAAATTGATGTGACACATCCTTCTATGGCATAACCAACTTTCATTAATACGAGTTATAAAGTAGTGACCATTAGCACCTTTAAGCTGATAAACATTTCCATCTGTCCTTCTTCCAATAACAATAATAGTTCCAAAGCATTTTCTGATCTCACATCCATCATCCTAAAACATAAGATTACAGCCTTTGCTACACATTTGTCGAACAATCAAGAAGTTATGCCTTAGAACCTTAACATAAAGAATATCATTTGTATTATGTTTTCCATCAAAATTGATTGAACCTTTTCCACATATTAGTAGATGTGTAATCACCAAACTCAAATAGACCTCCTTCATATTTCTCAAGTCTAACAAAATTACTTTTCTCACTGGTCATATAATTTGAGCATTCATTATCAATGATCCAATAGTTCTCCTCTCTAGCATGAAAAGTAGTCACCATAGCATTATGACTTGCTTCTAGAGCACTTTCCTTCACACACCTCTCAGAGTTAGTAGAATTAGATTCACCTTTTATATCCATGAACAAGAATTCACTATCCTCATCATCTCCATAGTCTGATTCATCATCAGATATAGTGGCATCTTCTCTAACATAATAAATTTTCTTAATTGTTTTACCTTTTTTCTCCTTATTCTTGTCATTTAAAGCTTTGTTTGGACATCTTGAAGCATAATGACCTATCTTTCCACAACTAAATTTTTTGAAAGGTAACTTACCTTTGTATTTACCAATACCCTTTTTCATTCTCCTCACAAATTTTTCTTCATCATCAAGATCCTCCTAATTTGATTCCTTAGTATTCTTTGATTTCCCAACCTTAAAAGTGTTAGCCGTAACTTTTAAATTGATATCAACAATTTTAAACTTACCCTCCTTGGGTCTTTTAGGTCTTTTACCTCATTCATTTTCAATGCCTTGCTATTTATTTCTCTTGGAAAATGCTCAAAGTCGTGATTTTTGTTCTTTTCCTAACCTTGGTCACTAGTCCTTCGAGTTTTATAACCTTGTCATGGAGTTCTAAATTTTCATAACTTCCTGATTGCTCAACTTGGTTCACTTTGTTGAGTTGCAAACCTTTGTTGGTTATCTTTGAAGTTGGTGAGTTAGAGGTTTTCAAAACTTTGAAACTCCCGACTTTGGTTCTAAGGTTCCAAGTTTTTGTGACTGCATGACATTATGGAATTATCTTGGTTTACAAAGGTGTTGCCATCTCATTAAATGCTTTGTACAAACTAACCTTGAGTCATCTTTTTAGGGATTTAAAAAAATCATGTAGGTTTAAAGGCCATATTTTCGAGGAATGAAATTGAATGCCGCATTAAATGCATGTCCTATCAAAATAATGACATAAGTTGGGTGGAAAAGTATTTACAAAGTCATTTAGTCTACATTCTTATTCTCTGCCAATACCTCTCATAGTACAAGCATTCTATCTTTGTAGATTTGCACTTATGCAGAGTGGAATTCAAAATCACTGTTTTGGCGTGAGGGATACTGAAATTGGGCACCTCAATTTGGAGGAGTTCTTAGTGTGCCTAGAGTAAAGTAGGAGAACACCACTAGAAGATAAAATTCTGCATAGTGTTTTGGTGGATGCGGGAGGTTTTCCTAAGGCTGTACAAAGTGTCGACTTGGTGATTGCATGTGCAAGGGGCTACATTCCAGAGACTTAGGAGATTAGAGTTGTGGTTGGGTTTGTCATTGCAAGAATTACTCCTGAGGTCATTTCCAGCACGTTAAGCATTCCAGAGAGGGAAACTGTGGAAGAAATGTTTGTAGCTATTGGTGATAAGTTTTTCAGAATGAATGAGGAGTGGTGCAAAAATTCCATTGCAAAGAATTGGTTGAAGTTCGAGTCTCAGTTTCCCTCAAAACTTAAAAGAGTTCATTTTAAGGATGAAATTTTAGATGCTATCACCTTGTCGCATCATGTGGTTGGAAATGCATATTTAGAATCTTTTGAATTTTGGATGTTCCATTTTATTTTGGTGATTTGTAATGAAGATAAATTCATTGACTAGGTTGAGATTATTAGTTATCACTTAAATGAGCAGCTGATAAATTTTTGGAAAACTGTTGCCTTCCACATGTGCTCATATCTGGTTTACATTTTAGCGAGTCAAGAAGCTATCTAGGCTAGGTTGGAACCACAAGGATCTCCAATGCCAGATACACCTGTGTATAGAAGTTTTCCACAGTTTACTAAGCAAGTTGGGATGAGAAACTATTGTCGTGTCAATGACGCATTCTTGATGGAAGTTGTAAGAAAACTTGATGGAATCCTTGAGCTTCGGGTTTCACCTGAGGTAGCTGCTCTAATAATGAAATTCGATAGTTTTTAGATTCAATTCAATAGATTTACTTATCTCAGAATTGGGGGTTTTGAGAAGGATCCATTGAGGTTAACCCGTTATCCAAGTGATTTCCTTGTTTTTCTTGAAGTTTTCTGACAAATAGTTGTTGTGAATGTTAAATATTCAAACATGGGAAAGAAAGGGTATGTGTTTCCATTGTACATTCCTTCATTTTCTTATAAAAGTAATAATATTGCTAAGGGTGTGGAGAAAACCCTGAATTAGTTTAACTTTTTAGCATTTTCTGGTGAGAGCTCATTTTGATAGCAAGGGCTATGTTAAGCAAAATTTGTATGGAGTTGGCCGTTATGAACATCACCCTGATATTGAGGATTTTTGGGAAGATTATACAGATGAGGGTGAGGTGCATAGGAGAATTTTTATGAGATTGACCTTAAAGCAGATACAAACTTTTGGTATCTCCTTTAATATTTTAGAAGATGTGGAGGAAGATTCAGTGATTATTGATCCCAGATATCAGGCTCCTGCTGCTAAACCCTTGTGCAAAATTAATTGGTTAGAGGATGAAGTCTCATATTTAATGGTTCATTCTGCTCCTATTTCAAGAAGAGCTTCAAATTAGTTGAATAGAAAATGGAAGCAAAGTGTAGGTTCTCCTCAGGAGCAAGGAGCTTCACAGAGGAAGGAGAAAGGGATTGTACAGACCTCTGGTGTGAACGTATTGGTTGGCAAGAAAATAATTAGGCCATCTGGAATTGGATCATAGTTAGGAGGAGATGGTGAGAATCTAGAAGACATGGGGGCCAAGCTAAAATCAATTTGTGAATAGGATAGTGCACCCTCGGTGCCTAAGAAAAAGGCTAGTCAAGAAAAGCCAGTGCCTACAGACTCTGAGGCAATTTTTCAGCATATAATTGAAGATAATTCTTTTCCCACATTCTTTGAAGTTCCTCCTTCTCTGGTACGAGGTACCTCTATTTCTGTTCAATCAGTTGAGAAAGTAGAAAATGTGAGTGTTGAAAGCAGGGAACTGGACTGGTGGCATCTTCCCCAACATGGTTAAAGAAAGTAGTAGAGAAGAAAAGGATAAATATTCCTACCATGATAGTTGAGGTAGATACAGTTGCCATGCTGCTGTAGGGTCACCAGAAGCCCAAAAAGGCTAAGAGGATGTCACAAATAGTCACCGATTCTGCTTTTGGGCATCAATTATTGGAAATTGCTGATCCTATAAAGGACTTGAATGAAAATGAGATTACCGAGGCTGACTACAAGGTTTCTCACATTGATATGGGGCCATCTACTTTAGAAGGTGATGTCTATCATGTTGATTACTTTGTTAATGCATTAATTAAAAGAGAAAAGGAACATAAAAAGGAGAACCTTCAATTGTAGTCTCATATTCTTTCTTTAAGAAATTTTATTTTCATCAATTATGACTTCAGCCCCTAAGGAAGCCTCAAGCTCAAATATTCAAGGTATTGATTTTGACATTGTGCAAAGGGTCAAGAAAAATTTAGGTTATGCTAAAGCTGCTAGCGAGTGGATATAAGGGCTTTATCAAGATGGCCTTTTCTACATTTGTAAATTTTTGTAATTTTATGTTAATGTGTTTGATAAAAGAAAGGAGTTGGTAGTTGAGCTCTAGCAAATCAGGAGAGAACATAGTAGCACATATGTGCTTTCAAAGGAAATTGCAAGATTGCTCTCCATGGAGCACACTTTGTTAATAAAAGAAAAATTGGTAGATGACCCTAAATAAATTGATCCTAATTGGTTTGATTCCTTGGATAGGAAATTTTCAATATATGAAGATTATATCAAGGAAATCAACAAGGTGTTAGAAAAATATTTTGAAATATTAGTGAAGATTAAGGAGAATTTCAATGCCCTTGATGTGGACCTCACTGATGAGTTTGACAAAAAGATACTAGATGTTGTAGACATCTCAAAGAAATATAAAGAGGTGTACCATAAGGAGATAGGGAATCCTAAGACAACCACCGCAAACTCATTCAAAAAATTGAGTAATATACAGGTCTATATGAGTACATTCAAGGCCGAAAGTGACAACATTTATGAAACAATTGTTGAGTCAGATGGTGCCCTTTCAAGATGGAGGACAAGGTTGCAAATCACCAAGACTCCAGGAAGCAAAAACATTATTGCAATTTCCACCAAGTACTGAGAATACAAGCAAAGAGTAAGGGAACATGAGGCATTACTGGAGTAGCAGGAGGTGGAAATAATTGGAAGCGAAAGAGTCAGAGCTAGGCCGCTGATTAGTTTTTTTAGTTGTTATGTTATTTTCTATAATTTGGCTCTCTTGATACTTTAAAAACTTTTTTATTTAATTTATAAAATGGTTGTCTTCAAGAAACCGTTATCAAGATAATATGTAATCTTTAAATATGGGGTTGATTCTTGGTCGTAGGATCTTTTGGGAAAACTTTGTTTTACTCACTAGAACATAAAATCTACTATTTTTACTACTTTTTGTTATTTCAATATAGAAAGATATTGGTGAATTTCATGCATGTGTAATCTTTTTGTTATGGTGTGTGGATTTATTATGCTTATGCTGAGTATTTTTCTAGTGGATTATCTATTGTTGGAATGATAGATATTTGGTTATTTTCATTGTTGTGGAATGTTTATCTATGAATAAAGATTTTATGGTGATGGATGCATAAGATTTCCTCTAGTATAATTTTGGAGATTTGGTAGTTTAAGTTTTCATTAAATGAGTTGTGTGAATTCCTTTCAAAGCTTTCTAGTTAAAAGCATTTCCTTTCATTTTCTTTCTGGTTAAAAGTGATATTAGTTAAAAATAATTCATTGAATATTTGAAGAAGGTATCTGCCACCTTTTAAAATAAGCAGAGAATGAGTCTGAAACACTATTATGATTGATTCAACTGTTGTTACCTTTGTCACCTCCATGGGTGTGAGAATATAGAGTTAGGTGACAAATCTGTTAACCAACAAAAATAAATCTCAACTTTTTCATTACTTGAACCAAACTCTCTTCATGCAAAAGTAGTTAAAGTGCCAAGTAACTGATATCTAGAGTAACTATTTAGATTATAAAATTCCTCAATAGAAGAAACCTTATGACTATGGGATTTAGGTAGAGTTCTTAGTACCTTCTTTACCACCTCATCATCTTCAAGATTTCCACCAAACCCTCTAATGGAATTGAAAACTTTGTACACTTTCTACACGTACCTTGTAATGTTTTCATCCTTTGACATCCACATATTTTCAAACATGATCTTTAAAGTATGCATTTTAGCTTGCTTGACTTTATCATCTCCTTCATAAATGCTTTCCAACTTTGTCCGGATTTCTTTAGCAATTTTTAGATTCATAACTTTCACAAGTTCAGTATTAGAAAGACCAATTAAAAGAGCATACCTTGCTTTACCATTGTTTTCATAGGCCTTGATCTCATCATTAGTACTTAGACCATTTGTAGGCATAGTGCATTCAGTCATAACGGACTTCCAAACTCCATATCCAAGGGATACCAAAAAACCTTCCATCCTTGTCTTCCATAATGCATAATCTAATCCATCAAACAAAGGAGCATCTCTCTTGTTCACCATCCCAGATCTACCTCAAGTGATTAAGCTTTCTTCCAAGGAACGTTGCTTTGATACCAATTATTAAATGCACAAGACAACTGAGAGGGGGGGTGAATCAATTGTACATTAAGATATCAAAACCCTCATAACCATTAAGATCCACATAAAATTTAATCTATTAGAATGATTTAGCATGAAAGAAAATAACATAAACCAAAACACATCAACACTATGCACAATAGAACACCAGATTTACGTGGAAAACCCAAAAAGGGAAAAACCACGGTGAGGATTAGTTCACAATATAAAGTAATTACAACACCAAATACAATAGGCTCACTGCCCAAAAGAAAGAAGGGCTCACTGCCAACGACTCACTTCCAAATTACAAAAAATAAGAAAAGAAGAATGTTATAGTGAAAAATCCATCTCAATGCAACAAAAAATTCCACCACGACATCACCAACACATTCAAAGCCTTTTTTAATATTGTAGAAACCTTTTTCTCACTACTTCTAGTAGTATAACTCATTAAATCTTGCACTACACTTCAAAAATTTGTACTTCACAACTCTAAAATTTGCATCACACACCCTATTAAATGTCCAGGATACTGAGAAGGGGGGTGAATTAGTATCTTCTTAAATTTTCTGATCAGATACCATCCAATTATTCCAATACATACAATAGAAAGGATAAGTAAAAGCATTAGTAGAACATGAAATCACAAAACACATGAACACCAGGATTTTTACGTGGAAAACTCAAAATGGGAAAAACCATGGTGAGTGTTAGCTCACAATATAGTATAACCGGTTATAAGATATTACAAAATGGGTGGCTCACTGCCAGGACTCAGTGTCCAAAAAAACAAAGGCTCACTACCTACAAAATTACAATGACAAAAATGGCTTTTAGCCAGAAAATGAACTGATAGAGTATGCCTAGTGAGTGCAGATTCAGTTCCAATGAAGCTTAGTAAATTTACTTGACACACTTCATCATATTTGCTCTTCTTCACATTCACATTCACATCATCACAAACAAACTAAAACTGTAACAAACTTCAAACACTATCTGATATATATATCTGATCTCTTCGCAAGCATCAATTAGGTTGGCCTAATTAGACGCACTTATAATTCACCAAAAATACCAAATGTCAGCTCCAAGCTTTCACAAAATCTTCTCAAAAAGAAATTCACACATTCAACACGCTACATCAAGTCATAATGGACCTAGGATAGGTCACACATATATCCGCATACCAAAAATTAATTCACCATTACACAATACATCCATTAAGTCGGCCAAGGATAGACCTAATAGCACATTTGCAAATACCAGTGTAATTTCGATACACCATATGAGCATCTGGATATGTGAGATATTGAATGTACATGCTCCCAACATCTACAAACTATTTCCCAAAACTACAAGCAACAATAATCACTAGCAAATAGATGCAAACCAAAATAACAGAGGATATAAGTTCAGATACTGAACTAGAATATCAGAACAACTTCAAACTTGATCTTGCAGTTGCAACTCATTTATCATGGTGACATCAATGACAACACAAAATAACAAAATCAGATGTTCTTCATTTTTCTAACAATCTCCCCCTTTCTCATTGATGGCAACATGTGCTGAAAGGAATATTAACAAAACTTCTTATTTACAACACTTCTCCCCCTAACACCAACATTTCATCATTCTTCACTCCCCCTTTGACATCAAGGACAAAGGGTGTCCCAAAAACAACTTGAAAACATGAAAACAAAGAAAAAAAAGAAACATGTATCAACCGGAGGATGGCGAGCCTTGAAGCTCCTTTAGAATACCTTCCCATACTGATTTTCCATTCTCCCAACTATCCTTTGTGGCAATCAACATCCTGTTTAGAGATTCCAACTCTATCAGAGTTTCTTCTGCACCATCTGAAGTATCAAGAGTCAAATTTATCTTCTCAAGTTTTCCTACGCAGATCTTCTTCAAAGATTCTAGATCATCTGGGGTCAGGGAAGACCCAATCTTATTGTATGCATCATTCATGATTTTCTCTTTAAAATCAACAACCTCTAATATCTTTTTCATTAGAGTTACCTGCATGCTTTCAGGTATATCTTTCTTGATAAGTAGGAGGTATTTTCCACATCATGTCAAATTGTGATATTTCTATCAGGATTCAACCGTGTTGTTTTACGATTCAAACTCATTGACCCATGTTTCATGAGTAGTGGTTCACAAGAATCCATCTCTCATGATAGTGAATGGTCCACTTAGCACTCATTGCATCTAGGTGATGCTCATAGAGGTGAAGCACTAGGCCTTCCTAGGAGGTCACCCATCCCAGTAATACTCTAGCTCAAGCGCACTTAACCATGGACTTTTCCACAGGGTTAAGCCCACTTAGCTTGCAACCCCATTTGCAAGCTAAGTTTATATATTTCTTTATATCATCCCACTTAATGTCTAAGATGATAACATATTGAATAACAATTAAAAGAAAGGTTTTCTTATCTTCTTCTCTAGAATCATCATAATATTCCATTGTAGGTTGAAGCATGATCTCAAAATGTAGCATGGAATTGAAAGTTGCCTCTAATTTAAAGTGGGGACTAGAACTCACCAAATTATCCTATTCTCCTCTATGGTCCGCAGAAGCTTTACCAAACACCTTATCCTTCTTTGATTCTAGTTTGGTGTGCACATGGACACCAAAATATTGCGCTTCCTCATCATCAGAAGATGATACAACTAGTACTCTCTTGGAACCAACAACATCTGTAGAAGCACCTTCACTAGAGGATAAGCCTCCTCTTTTTCTCCTCACCAGCTTTGCATCAGGATGTTCTTCTTCTTCATCTTGATCATCTGTAATGCTGAGGTTCTTCTCCCTTGTCACTTTCTCTTTCCTTCCTCTCTTTGCAGGGGCTATCAAAGGAGTCTCTTTCCTTTTCCCAGATCTAGTAAGTAGTTTGGAGGGAACATGAACTTTTCCTTTATCAACGCTATTGGGTTCAATGTTTGCTGCATTGGTTGTGGAGGATTTTACAGAGGTAGTCCTTCCGAATCTCCTCAGGCCAGATGATTCTTCCTCCAACTATTCTCCCCTAGCCCTTCCAAGGGAAATTTCCTCATCAGTGAATCCAACTTCTTTAAGCTTTTTCTCCACCTTCTTTCTAATTTTTGGCTTTTGTTGCTCTAGATGAATCTCCACGGACTTTTCAGCATATGTCCCAATTTTGGGTTCATTGGGGTCCTTCAGATTCTTCAACAACATTTCCACATAACCTTCAACTTCTTCTACTGTTACCTCATAATCCAAAGGTTGAATCCATATGGTTCGAGGTTCCACAACCTCAGTCATACATTCATTAGAGGAAACATGGAATATGATGTCATCTTTATACTTAACAATTTTCCTCAGAATCCTTTCCCTTTCATTCATGTTCCTTTTGAATACAACAAATAATGTTGTTAGAGCATCGTCTTGGGCATCTAGATTACCCAAACTACACATATAATCAAAAATTTGATGTGCCACTGGTTTGGATGAGTCCCAAATTACTTCCCCATTCCTTCCAAGAAGTTTTATTCATGAAATAAAACAACATGCATACAATCAATGAACCAAATTTGAAAGCATACTTCTTTTCCTTTGTTGATTTCAAGTTCTCAAGCAGCTTTAACCAAAGAAGCTCACATATATCATAATCAATACCATTTACAACCATATCAAAGCCAATAAAGATTGTTGTAGCTGAAATAGAGTTCTCTCTATTTGTGAAGTATATTTTGTGACCGATTATGATAGCTGCATACTTCATGGTTGTATTAGTGATGGTTTTCATCACTAAATCTTTCTTGTCATAAGTGGCTCCTATAAGTTTCATTACAACCTCATTCTTCATAGATTTCAACACAAGTACTATACCTTTATCCCATAGCCCAGTAACATCCCTAATCACTTCCTTATTTATCAGGTACGATTGGTCAGTCCACATGAATTTATCATGAATTCTATTTAGGACTGATTTCACAAATTTGTCATCATAGCTAAAGTTAGGAAAATTGTTCCATCTATCTAACCTCTTTGCGACCAGGTTCGAGTACTCGGGTTTTATCAAGAAATCATCACTAGTAAGCTCATTCTACCATATGTCAATCAATTTTGTGTGGTTGAATTCCTCAAACTTTACATGAATACACATCCTTGTATCCTTGGTCGACATAACTCCATGAGGGATTGATGAGAATGCACCTATTAGGTCATCTTCAAAAAATTTTGAGGAATATTTTCTATAAGAGGGTCTTGGCCTTTCCGACACTTTAACTACTACAAGGGTATCCATTCTTCCAATTTATAATTCAAACTTCTCAAACAACACAAAACACAACTGCACAGAAGAATAAAGTACCTTTTTCTTCACGATGAACTGCAACTAGGGTCTGCACAACTCGAACTCCAAATCTCCTCAAGGATGCTCCAAAAATATTCAAAAATACAAAATGTCTCTTTAAGGAACCTTGTTATCCAATGGATCAAATGCACCCTCAATGTTTTCAACCCTTTCCAAGACACCAAGAGGCATCTAATAAGATTAATTTCTCCATCCAAACAAGGCTAACTCACTCTCAAAGCCTCAAGTGCTTTTGTTTGTACTTTCACCAATCTGGCTTCTTCAAACCTAGTAGGTTTCCAAGACCTATTTTTGGATCCTTCCTCACAACCAACCAATCAAAACCATCAATGACTTACACTTTTAGGGACTCATTATCCTGGCACAAAACATACTTCAAACTCACCTTAGAGTTCTACATACCATCAATACTCAAATTGACTTTTTAGGCTGAAACAAGCTCCAATTAGCCCTATTTTGCAAAGGAACCAATCTCCAAACTTGTCACAAAACAAAAATACCACCAAACAGTCCTCAAACTACCTGAAAAACTCAATATTTTCCAACCTTTGGGTCTCCACTCGCTCTCTATGGTCTAATTTCACAATATCCTCACTTTTCCCAATTTGACCTAGGGCTTATTGAAAGTCTTATGTCCAAACCTTATAAAAACTAAAAAACACTTCAAAATCTCATTATTTTTCCTATACATGCTTTAAACAACTTCACATTATGCTGCCCTCATGTTTGACACACACTTCCTTTGTAAATCCACTCATTTTCACTTTTTTTTCATCCTTTTCCAACTAGGGTTTTAACCTCTCACACATTTGACCACTTCCAACCTCTCAGATCTTCTAGACACCTCTATATACACCTACTAACACTAGTTTTAGGGGATTCTACCTAGTTCTCATTCCCTATACACTTTTCACTCACTCTAGCCTTGATTCAAAGGCCTAAAACTCAGTTTTCCAATAGGGCGGCATTATCAATCCTCATTAATCTCTCTCTCTCTCTTCCACCACAAAGAACTCATACATACACCTACAATAATCTACACATGCCCATTCCTCCAAGTTATAGCCTATACAGAAGGAGGAATGGCCTTTTCAACACATATTGAACTTCAAACCCTTTTGCCCTTGTTTCAGACCTGTCAATAGTAATTCCCCTTCAAGTGGCTTAATTCTCAATGAAAACACTCAAGAAGAAATCCAAAACAAAGATAACACTATATTCTAATAGATTCAAAACATTTCAAGACATAGCATTGTTGTACGGATCCGTACACATGCTAATAATAGAGGAAAACTTAGAAAATAATTGAAAAACAATGTTTTTTGATTTATTTTCTCCTTCAAAGTGCTTCAACAACCCTAGTTCGAGCCTTCAAGAGGCCTTATATACATTTTCAACTCAAAAACAACCATGAAATTCCTATAACTAACCATTAAACTACCTTGACCCTTCAAATTCCCAAATGTTGCAATTTAACAATTTTTCTTGACAACAATTACATCTTTTTGTAACTTTATGCATTTTAACCCAAATGACACTAAAAACCCCAATTACATAAATGATGGTCTTATTAGACCTTATTTAACATGAAAAGACTCAATTTACCCAAAATTCCTAGACCTTCCTATTAACCAATCTTCAAATGGTGAATTTTGCAAATATATGTTTTAGGTGCTCCTACACCATTCACCCCACCATAAGATTTCTTCCAAGACCCTTGGAAGCCTTCATGATTTGAACCTA
Source organism: Sequoia sempervirens (assembly GCA_007258455.2). Taxonomy (NCBI): domain Eukaryota; kingdom Viridiplantae; phylum Streptophyta; class Pinopsida; order Cupressales; family Cupressaceae; genus Sequoia; species Sequoia sempervirens. The sequence goes on along the minus strand of VDFB02047230.1, from coordinate 327,678,177 downwards.
CAACAACTTCTTTATCTTCAACCCTTTATGCTCCCACTTGTCCTTGTAACTACTTCATTTTGACCTTTGGTTTTGATTTGTCCCTGCTTATCAGCTCCTCCCTTCCTGCTTTGTCATCTTGAATCTGCATCACTATGCTTTGATTCATTTTGATCAACTTCATCCAACTGCTCTCACTTTTTTCATCATGCTTATTCACTACCAAACAACCTACACCTTGTGCCTCTCCTTTCATCTTGACTCTTGGCTTGATTCTCATCAACATAACCATCAAAACAAGGAAGTAACACATGACTCCCTTCCTTCTCTGTCTTTTAACTCTTCTTTTCACACTCTTCCTTAGGTTCTCTATGCTTAGAACCATTCTCATGAAAGTATACAACTTCTCCACAACTAGTCTTATCTTCCAAGGACAACTCTCTGTCCAAACCTCAGCAACATCATGCTTCTCCACTTCATTTGGAGACTTCACAAATTCTTCTTCTTTAGCCTTCACCTGGCCAATCACTAACAACTCTTCCTCTCTAGTATCTTTCAACATGGAGACTTTCCTCAACCTCTTTACTTCCTTTTCTTCACCTCTCATGGTGACTTCAACTTCCCCATCCTCTATACACTCTTTCACAAACTTACTCACTGCCATTTTCCATTCTCTTTGGCTCACTATCTTCTCTCCCAACTAGACTTGCTCTTCACTCTCTACCTTTACCATCTCTACAATCTTAGGTTCATCAACCTTTAGAACTTGCATCAGAATTTCTGCTTTCCTTTCCTCTATGCTTTTTGACACACAATTCATTATGTTTGTAGTACTTAACTGCCCATCACTTTCCTCTACCTTCAAAGGACACAATACTTCCCCAATCATGATCTTCTCACCATTTTCAAGCCCTTCATGGCTTTCCACAATCTTCTCACCTTCCTTGACTATATCCACTCTCTCTTCCTTCATACTTTCACTCTTCAAGATCTCTCTAACATCAAATCTTCCATCCTCAAGTTTCCAACACACACTTGCTGCAACTCATCTTCTCCATTATCAATCTCTTGCTTCTTTTCATATCTTTGTCCTTTCAGTGGACAATGTATCTTTTCATTACTAATCTTACTAGGCCACCCTTTCCTTTCCATTGGAAACTCTTTTTCTCTCATATCTCTTTCTCTTTGTAGGATCTCTGTTCCAGGTATTCCTTTCTCACAGTCCTTTGTATCAACCCTGTACTTTGATGCCTTGCCATCATTTTCTTGTTCCTCAACTCCTTTTGCCTTTGTTTTCCAAAACTCAGTCCCTTCCTTGTGTTCATCCTATTTTACCAACTTGTCTTGAACCTTCAAAATATTTTCACCATTCATCTTCACTACCTCAGCCTTCTTTACTAATCCACCATCTTCTTTCCTTTTCAACGTAGCATCCCTACCAATGCTTACTTCATCAACACTTGCTCTCTTTGTAGTAGCTGCTTCTTCACCATTTTTTCTTTTCTCATGTCTCCTTGCCTCTCTCATGCCTTGCATTAATATTTTCTTTGTCTTTCACTGTTTCTTATCCTCTTCTATCAAAGGAATCAAAGTGAAAGTAACACCATATTTCTTTATCTTGTAACTATTTTTATCTTCCATCATATAGAGAAAATCTATCATACATCCATGGAACTCCTAACAATAGATGGAACACACTCATAGGCACAACATCACACAAAATTTTATCTTTTTATAAACCTATATAAAATTCAACCCATGCTTGTTCCTTGATCAACAAAGCATGCTCTCCATCCACCCAAGAAATAGAATAGGGTGACTCATGAGGTATCCTTGATAAGTGCAAATTTTCAACCATTTCTTGAGATACCAAATTGTCTAAACTACCTGAATCAATCATCACAATACATACCTTACCTTGTCTCTTGTAGTTGGTCCTGAATATTGCATTCCTTTGTGCTACTTCACTAATTTCTTTTGCCATGTTGACTTGACCTTCCATCTTCCAACTGTCCTTGCATGCAATCTTCAAAAAAATATCTTCAAGAAGCTACTAGACTGGCTCTGATACCACTTGATGCAATGACAGGGATGACATCAACCATCTTGTATCATGATTTCTCACTTTGATCTTCAATGATCTTCAAAAATACAAAATGTCTCGTTAAGGAACCTTGTCACCCAATGGCTCAAATGCACCCTCAATGTTTCCAACCCTTTCCAAGAAACCAAGAGGAATCTAACAAGATTAATTTCTCCATCCAAACAAGGCTAACTCACTCTCAAATCCTCAAGTGCTTCTGTTTGTACTTTCACCAATTTGGCTTCTTCAAACCTAGTAGGTTTCCAAGACCTATTTTTGGATCCTTCCTCACAACCAACCACTCAAACCCACCAATGACTTGCAATTTTTAGGGATGCATTATACTGGCACAAAACATACTTCAAACTCAGGGTTCTATAAACCATCAATACTCAAATTGACTTTTTAGGTTGAAACGAGCTCTAATTAGCCCTATTTTGCAAAGGAACCAATCTCCAAACTTGTCACAAAACCCAAATACCACCAAATAGTTCTCAAAATTCCTACATAACTCAAGATTTTCCAACCTTTGGGTCTCCACTTGCTCTCTATATCCCAATTTCACAATACCCTCACTTTTCCCAATTTGACTTAGGGCTTATTAAAAGTCTTATGTCCAGACATTATACAAACTCAAAACCACTTCAAAATCTCATTATTTTTCCTGTACATGCTTTAAACAACTTCGCATTATGCTACCCTCATGTTTGACACACACTTCCTTTGTAAATCCACTCATTTTCACTTTATTTTCAGCCTTTTCCAACTAGGGTTTCAACCTCTCTTACACATTTTACCACTTCCAATCTCTCAGATATTCTAGAAACCTCTATATACACCTGCTAACACTAGTTTTAGGGGATTCTACCCAGTTCTCATTCCCTATACACTTTTCACTCACTCTAGCCTTGATTCAAAGGCCTAAAACTCAGTTTTCCAACATGGTAGCATTATCAATCCTCATTAATCTCTCTCTCTCTTCCACCACAAAGAACTCATACTTACACCTAAAATAATCTACATAAGCCCATTCCTCAGAGTTACAACCTATACAAAAGGAGGAATGGCACTTTCAACACTTATTGAACTTCAAACCCTTCTGCTCTTGTTTCGGACCTATCAACAGTAATTCCCCTTCAAGTGGCTTAATTCTCAATGAAAACACTCAAGAAGCAATCCAAAAGAAAGCTAACACTATCCTCTAATAGATTTAGAACATTTCAAGACATAACCCTATTGTACAGACCTGTACACAAGATAATAATAGAGGAAATCTCATAAAATAATAGAAAAATAGTGCTTTTTGATTGATTTTCTCCTTCAAAGCACTTCAACAACCCTTGTTCGAGCCTTCAAGAGGAATGCATTTTCAACTAAAAAAAAAACCATGAAATTCCTCTAACTAACCATTAAACTACCTTGACCCTTCAAATTCCCAAATGTTGCAATTTGACAAATTTGCTTGACAACAATTACATCTTTTTGCATTTTAACCCAAATGACACTAAAAACCCCAATTACATAAATGATGGTATTATTAGACCTTATTTAACATGAAAAGACTCAATTTACCCCAAATCCCTAGACCTTCCTATTAACCAACCTTCAAATGGTGAATTTTGCAAATATATGCTTTAGGTGCTCCTGCACCATGGCACAAACTCATCAGTAGTCTCTGGTTCTTTTTTCTTTCTCCAAATCTTATTTGTCTCTTGCTTAATCTCATCTTTTTCAACTTTCATCACAAATTCATTCTTTTCTACTGGAGCAGTCTCCTTACTCTTCTTGCTTCTTCAAACTCTTGAAACATGTCCTGGTTTGTTGTAGTTATAGCTGGCAAATATTTTTATGATATTTCCTCAAAACTATAGACATTGGGCCTAATCCTATTTCTGCAAATCTTTAATGACATTGACATGTTATATAGACTATCTATATTAACTCTACATTTGGTTAATGAATGTTCTTTAAGGTAGTTACAAATATGCGATTATTGTGCATGCTAACATTGCCATGCAGATATAATTTGAGGATACTAAATTGAGAAAGACACCGCCAGTTGGGCATGCACCATAACATCTAGCAAGGGAATCGTTCAAAGGTCTAAGGAGGTCGACAATAGGAGATTCCCCATGAAAATTGAATGTAACTTCCTTGTAGTGGAATTTAATGCTATTGAGCAAATATAGGTGTTACTGCTATGCTAAATCTACGTTGAGGCAAGCACGTCTGACCAGATTTCATGTGTGTGTAACTGCCTCTCCACTTTCGCTGCTTTCCCTAAAATAATGTCCTCCCAGTTCATGGAGTTGACCGCCTTGCTTAGTTGGTGGTATAAATAAGGATCAGATGCTCCTTCTCATGAGGTTGCACGATTAGATATTGTACTTACATTCTTAGTTTTCAGTGATACAATTACAGTGCTCTATTGTACTCATATTTCTTGATGAATAAAATGAAGTTCTGAGTTTGTACATCTGAGTTTTCATTAGTAGTAGAGGATATTCATCCAAGGGGGTCCACTTGGTGAGAAATCCGTCCTTTAGCTTTTTTTAGCAGAGTTATTACTTTTCGTTCAGTAATTAGTTAAGAATCTGGTGCTGACTATTCCTACAGCCAAAGCGGACATAGTAGTTTCCTATTTGTTTGCTCATATTTTCATTTCTATCATGCATTTTAGCTTAGTATAGTTGTTGGTTGATGTTCAACATTTATGTTATTCCTTTCCAAGCAATTTACTTTTAGCGTTATGTCTTTCTTAGTTGTAGAATGAAAATGGCTACTTTGAGTTCCTAGTGCACATACTGTGCCGACCCATTTCAAGTTCACATCCCTAGTTTGACAAGTTAAATGCACCTTCATGATGATTGAATAGCTATTCAGTTTAGATGTCCAATCTCTAAATTATAGTTGTAAGAGCTTAGTTGTTAAATCATTGTAGGACGCCAACATTCTGCACTGATTAGCTTTATGTCCATACTTGTTACAGGTATAGCAATAGCCATTAAATGATTGATTCATTCTTTCTCCATTAAAATGATTCATCATCAAGGTTCTACATTCACTTTCCCTATGTCCAATTCTTTTTCATGTGAAACATTGTGATGCAGAGTCCGGAGGCTCAACCTTAATCAACTTGGAAACCTTCCTTCAAGAAGTATCCAGAAAGATTAAAATGACCACATAAAGTAATTCAACCAGCCTTCCAAGTTCTACAATCATCAGAAGCACAATTTCCCAATTTCACTCCTAAACCCCAGTTTTAGTGCAAACCAAGTTTAGGCATTTTCACCAACATTTTCCAAAACACCTAACAAAATCAAGGATGATTAAGATACCCTTTTGCAAGTTATAAAACATACAGGAAAACCAATATCAACTCTTTTGGACGAACTCAAAGATCCAATACTCCTGCCATGGAAAAGGCTAGTGGATTAGCCCACTTTTACAAAGAAAGTACACTTCAAACTCCACCAAACTTTATGAAACCTTGGGGCAGCAATTAAAATGGCCAAAAACTACTAAATCCACCACTAGTTTCCAGAAATCACTCTTCCAACATAGCACAGCCTAAAACCCTTGATTCTAGGCCTTCAAAAGGAGGGTTTATTGTAAATCATACCTCCAGACCTTTCCAGACTCTGCCACCTATTCAAACATGCATAATTATTCCTGCACAAGCTTTAAACTTCATCACATAGGTTATTTCTTCCAGAAAACTCATAAACCATCATTTAGTTCCTCACTTTCATAAGGAAAATCACCCAAATTCAACCTAGGGCAACACCCAAAACCCACAAACACACTTCCTCTGACTTGCAAATAATTTGGAAACCTATTTTACAACAAATGGGGCCATTCCACCAAGTTACAATTGCTACAGTAGGTGGAATGCCCTAAAAACTCATTTTAATACTCTCAAATCACCAATTTACACCAAAACAGGGCAGTTTCAGTAAAACGTCAATAAAACCCTCTAAACTTAATGAAAATTCACCAAACCACTTTCAAATGAAATCTGACACTCTCCTCTTTCCAACCATAATAGGGTTGAGCCCGTACAGGTCGTACAAAGGTCGTACCACACGTTTTAGCAGCAAATTTACACACAGAAATTTCCAGAAAGCAGCCTTTTTTTCATTATAACTTCAAAAAAATGATTCAACAACCATACCTCGACCATGAGAGGCTTATTTAACATCTAACCACCCTTACAAACATCCTCCAACTGGAATTTTAATTAGTTGGACATTGGAAACCAACTTTTTACCAATTAGACCCCTAATTGCCTAGTTTTGCACTTTTAACAATTTGTTGACAATAAGTACATTTTTATGCAACCTTTTGCATTTTTTGAACTAAATAACATCAAAAACCCCTAATTACATCATTAATAGTCTCAAAGACCTTATTTAACATAAAAATTACTCATACTATCACTAACTCCTAGACTAACCCTCATAGAATGCACTTTGCAATTACATGTTTTTAGGTGCTCCTGCACCATACTCCCTGGGTACAAAAAATTTATGCCCCATAAATTACTCCAAAGGTTTTCTCCAACTCTCTGCACAATCCCTTCAAACCTGCTCCAAGTCACCTGCATGGAAATCTTCCTCCAAGGGACTTTATACCCTTCATACTTTGCTTTGACTGCACCTTGCCATGCTTGATCCTGCTCAAATGAATCTGCTTGCTGCCTTTTGTCTTTATTAACACCTGCAAACAAAAATTCAATACAAAAACTGAAACAACCATGCATTAGTGTCTCTTTTTCATGCTCTTCCATGAGCCTTGGCCAATTATACATGTAGTTCTGCCCTTCAATTCTATTATTTGCAACATAATCTGCATTTTTCCCTTCCACTTTCATTTTAACCCTTGGTCTGACCACTGTCAGAAGGATGAACAAATCAGTGATTCCCTTCACTCTCAGCCCCTTATCCTTCCACTTCACACCTGCACTCAAATGAATTATGCTTAGATCCCTTGTCTCAATAGCATACAATAGCCTGATTACTAAACTCAGCAACCAAGGACAACTCACTATCCCAATCTCAAATTTTCCTCTCTTCTCCAACTCAGTTGGAAACCACACACACTGTCTTCTCTTAGCCATTCCCTGACCTAGCATCTTCAACATCTCAATTCTAACCTCTATCCTTATTGCAACTCTTTGCAAAACCTTTGCCATATGTCCTTCACCTCTCATGGTGACCAACCTCTGCTCAACTCCTATAAACTCTCCAAACTCTTCCATAGTCTCCTTCATTGTTTTCTGCCAATCTTCATAGCTGACTGTCTTTTTCCTGACTTCCACAACCTGCTCATTATCTTCAAGCCTTACAAGAATTCTTTCATTCCTCTCATCATTTTTCTTTTTAGTCACTTCCTCATTCTTCATTTTCTCAGTTTCCAAGACCTTTTTACCCTCTGTCACACAGTCCACTGTGTTTACAATCCCTGTCTTTTCATCACTTACACTTGCTGTCAAGGGACACTTTACTGCCCCAATCATGATCTTGTCATAATTTTCAAGCCTTTCATGGCTTTCCCCAACTTTCCCACCTGTCTTATCTGCATCTCTTCTTTTCCCTTTAACATTCTCAGCCTTCAAAACTTCCCTGTCATCAGTTGTTCTGCCCTGCTGCAGCTCATCTTCTTTGTTATCAGACTTTTGTGATTGCCCAATCCCCTGTCCAGTCAGCAGACATTGCTCATCTCCTCTATAGACCTCACTAGGCCTTCCTTGGTTCTCCATTGGTAATTCTCCTTCATTCTTATTCTCTTCTCTTTGAGAGATCTCTGCCCCAAGTGCCTCCTACTCACAATACTCTGTCTCAGCTTCTTGTACCACTGTGTTTTTCATAGGTGTCTGCCCTTGAACACCATTAACCTGCAATGAACAAACTTCTTTTTGTCCTTTATCTTCAACACAATCCTCAAGCTTACCTTGCTCTTTTAAGGTCATTTCATGTTTGACCTTCACTTCCCTTGTCTCCCTTATGTCTTCAATCTGCACTGTCCTTCCCAATGCTTCTTCATGATGTTTTTCTTTCTCCATTGCAACTATGCTATGCCCTTTTTCCTCATCCTTGTCTTTGTCTTCTTTATATCCTAAGAACTTTTGTCTTTCCTGCAGTAGCACCCTTGTTTTCTTGTCTTGGCCATCTTCCACCAATGAAGTCAGAATATAAATCCTCCCATCCTTTTTAATCTGGTAACTATTATCCCTGCCATAGTACACAACAAATCTTTCCCAACACCATGGTTTCCCAAACATTAGATGACAAGAGTGCAATGGTACAATATCACATAATATTTTGTCCTTATATTCACCTATTTCAAATTCAACCCATGATTGTTCTTTAACCAAAAATGTGTTCTCACCATTAATCAATGAAACATAATAAGGTGAATCATGTGGGAACCTTTCTAAGTTCAATTTTTCAACCATTTCAAGAGCTACCAAGTTATCCAAACTACTTGAATCAACCATAACCTTGCATATCTTACCTTTGCACTTGCACCTAGTCTTGAAAATTGCATTCCTCATCTGTTTCTCCTTCTCATTCAAACCTCTGGTAGCCATGATGTCCTTTCTCCTTCAATCTTTAAGAGATCTACTTCCTTGCTCTGATACCACTCTGATGCAGAGTCCGGAGGCTCAACCTTAATCAACTTGGAAACCTGCCTTCAAGAAGTATCCAGAAAGATTAAAATGACCACATAAAGTAATTCAACCAGCCTTCCAAGTTCTACAATCATCAGAAGCACAATTTCCCAATTTCACTCCTAAACCCCAGTTTTAGTGCAAACCAAGTTTAGGCATTTTCACCAACATTTTCCAAAACACCTAACAAACTCAAGGATGATTAAGATACCCTTTTGCAAGTTATAAAACATATAGGAAAACCAATATCAACTCTTTTGGACGAACTCAAAGATCCAATACTCCTGCCATGGAAAAGGCTAGTGGATTAGCCCACTTTTACAAAGAAAGTACACTTCAAACTCCACCAAACTTTATGAAACCTTGGGGCAGCAATTAAAATGGCCAAAAACTACTAAATCCACCACTAGTTTCCAGAAATCACTCTTCCAACATAGCACAGCCTAAAACCCTTGATTCTAGGCCTTCAAAAGGAGGGTTTATTGTAAATCATACCTCCAGACCTTTCCAGACTCTGCCACCTATTCAAACACGCATAATTATGCCTGAAAAAGCTTTAAACTTCATCACATAGGTTATTTCTTCCAGAAAACTCATAAACCATCATTTAGTTCCTCACTTTCATAAGGAAAATCACCCAAATTCAACCTAGGGCAACACCCAAAACCCACAAACACACTTCCTCTGACTTGCAAATAATTTGGAAACCTATTTTACAACAAATGGGGCCATTCCACTGAGTTACAATTGCTACAGTAGGTGGAATTCCCTAAAAACTCATTTTAATACTCTCAAATCACCAATTTACACCAAAACAGGGCAGTTTCAGTAAAACGTCAATAAAACCCTCTAAACTTAATGAAAATTCACCAAACCACTTTCAAATGAAATCTGACACTCTCCTCTTTCCAACCATAATAGGGTTGAGCCCGTACAGGTCGTACAAAGGTCGTACCACACGTTTTAGCAGCAAATTTACACACAAAATTTCCAGAAAGCAGCCTTTTTTTCATTATAACTTCAAAAAAATGATTCAACAACCATACCTCGACCATGAGAGGCTTATTTAACATCTAACCACCCTTACAAACATCCTCCAACTGGAATTTTAATTAGTTGGACATTGGAAACCAACTTTTTACCAATTAGACCCCTAATTGCCTAGTTTTGCACTTTTAACAATTTGTTGACAATAAGTACATTTTTATGCAACCTTTTGCATTTTTTGAACTAAATAACATCAAAAACCCCTAATTACATCATTAATAGTCTCAAAGACCTTATTTAACATAAAAATTACTCATACTATCACTAACTCCTAGACTAACCCTCATAGAATGCACTTTGCAATTACATGTTTTTAGGTGCTCCTGCACCACATTGACTAGTAAAAGGACCAGGGAACTGATTCATCCTACTCCTACATTTTTTTTCCTTGAGACCAAATTTTTTGCATGAAAAAAAAAATTCCATTAAAAGAAGGATACCTTTGTGCATTAGGTTGTCTCACCAAAGGTTTCCTAGCAGAGTTCCTTGAATTTCCTTTATGATTTTCTTCATTCTGATTTTTTTGATTGTCCATGGCTTTAGAACTTTCACTGGTATCATTTCCCAGACCACCTTTGTCTTTACTAGGTTTGTGTCCTACAATTAATTCATCAAGCCTGTCTGAGATAGATTTGAAATTGTTCTCATAGAGTTTCTCCTTCTCTAGATCCACTTCCAGGTTCACAACTCCTTGTTCAAGCTTGGTGCAATCTTCAAACTTGCTTTGTACCAACTTGTTCAGACACTCTTCAATTCTTTTCTTCTCCTCTACTTGCACTTTCAAACTGAAAATGTCTTCATTAGCCTTCTTCAATTGATCAGTTACTTCCTTATGTCTATCTTTAAACTTTTTCAATTGCTCCTTTAATTTTTGGACACATTCATTTGCATCTTCAAGATTCTTTTTCAGATCCCTATTTTCTCTTTCAACTTTGTCAAGATCCTCAAGAGCAGTCTAGAGCTCTCCTTTATCATTCATTTCCTCCATCTTTAGGATCTCCCTCAAGTTGTTAGGCTTTTCTGGAGGAACTAGGCTCTAATACCAATTGTTTTAAAATGTTTAGGATAGTAAGAGGGGGGGTGAATCAGTATCTTCTTAAATTTTTTGATCAGATACCATCCAATTATTCCAATACATACAATAGGAAGGATAAGTAAAAGCATTAACAAGACATGAAATCACATAACACATGAACACTATGATTTTTACATGGAAAAACCAAAATGGGAAAAACCACGGCGAGTGTTAGCTCACAATATAGTATAACCGGTTATAAGATATTACAAAATGGGTGGCTCACTGCCCGGACTCACTATAAAAAAAACAAAGGCTCACTGCCTACAAAATTACAATGATAAAAATGGCTTTCAGCCAAAAAATGAACTGATAGAGACACCTAGTGAGAGAAAATTCAGTTCCAATCAAGCTTAGTAAACTAACTTGACACACTTCATCATATTTTCTCTTCTTCACATTCACATTCACATCATCACAAACAAGCTAAAACTATATAAAACTTCAAATACTATCCGATATATATATATGATCTCTTCGCAAGCATCAATTAGGTCGGCCTAATTAGATGCACTTCTCATTCACCAAAAATACCAACTTTCGGCTCCAAGATTTCAAAAAAAATTGTCAAAAAGAAATTCACACATCCAACATGCTACATCAAGTCAGCATGGAGCTAGGATAGGTCACACATATATCCGCATAATAAAAATTAATTCACCATTACATAATACATCCAGTAGGTCGGCCAAGGATAGACCTAATAGCACATTTGCAAATACTAGTGTAATGCTGATACACCATACGAGCATCTAGATACGTGAGATCTTGAATGTACATGCTCCCAACATTTACAAACCATTTCCCAAAACTGCAAGGAACAATAATCACTAGCAAATAGATGTGAACCATAATACCAGAGGATATCGGTTCAGATACTAGACCAAAATATCAGAACAACTTCAAACTTGATCTTGCAATTGCAACTCATATATCATGGTGACATCAATGACAACACAAAATGTTGGAGTTATCAACCCAAGATCTTCAATCTGCAACACCAAAGAACCTCCACAAGAGATAGAGAGAAGCAACAATGGAAGATGCTATTCCACCAAACAAGGATTGCAATATGATACAATATGATCAATGCAATACAATACAATGCTATGCAATAACAATTCAATAATATGCTAGAGATGCCTTGCTTATAAAGGCAAGGATGAGAGATAGGATAAGACAAGATCATGACAAGTTTCTTAATCCTATCACATGAGACAACTAACTCATAACTACCTAGGAAAGTGGAAATTCTAGATAAGACAACTAATACTTATCTAGATATGACAACTAATATCCTAAGTAAACTTAACATGTGAATTAAGTCCCCTAAGTCCCTAGTAAAGGAATAAACTAGGTACAAGACTTATTCACACCAACACCCCCCCTTAAGTGCAACTTAGGGAGGTACAAACCAATGCAGAATGCAAAAGATGGGTCCCGACAACTAGGCCTGATGAGGTACCCATGTACAAAACAAAAAACTCTCACAAGCGGAGAAAAGGAGAAAAACCCTGTGGGAGAAAACTCCTCTCCAAAAGAGAGAAAGTTGTAAAGAAAACTAATGAAGGAAGGAGGACTCCTCAAGACCCCCCAAGGACAACTTCCTTCACCCCAAGCATCGATCACAACTGAAGATAACGAGGTGATGCCAAAGGTTTAGTGAAGATGTCTGCAACCTGCTGATCTGTAGGCAAATACTCCAAGCTGAGAACACCATCTTGGATGAGTTGCCTAATGAAGTGCATGTGGATCTCAATATGCTTAGTCCGTTGATGCTCCACTGGGTTGCGAGAAATATGAATGGAACTCTGATTGTCACACCAAAGAGTAGTGGGCTGAGTGGAAGGGAATCCAAACTCAGTCATCAACTGATGAAGCCACAAAACCTCCTGACTAGCCAACATGACACCTTGATACTCAGCCTCTGTCGATGATAATGCAATAGCAGTTTGCTTCTTGCATGACCATGCAATCAGACCAGAACCAAGGCAAAAGACAAATCCAAAAGTAGACTTCCGATCATTGACATCACCAGCCCAATCTGAGTCAGTGAAGCCCACAATCTGAGATGCACCTAAAGTGTAGTGAATGCCAAAATGAGTAGTGCCCTGAATGTATCTCAAGATACGCTTGGCGGCCTTCCAATGGCTCTCATGAGGCTCCTATGAGAAGCGAGAGACAAGTCCAACTGCAAAGGAAATATCAGGATGACTATGTGTCAAGTACAAAAGACTGCCAACCAATTGCCGATACAAGGTAGGATCAACTGTAGGAGTAGTGCAACTGGAAGACAGTACAACACTTGACTATAATGGAGTAGGGGCAGGCTTGCAATCAGCCATGCCAAATCTCTGAAGCAAATCAAGAGCATACTTCTGCTGGAAAATGAAGATCCCCTTAGAAGTCTGATGAACCTGAAGACCAAGGAAGTAATGCAAAAGACCAAGGTCGGTCATATCAAATCGCTCCATCAATGCTCGCTGGGTACTCTGAATCATGGAAGTAGACCTCCCTATGAGAATCAAATCATCCACATAGAGCACAAGTATAAGTAGATCCTCTCCATGTCTCTATGTATAAACTGTGGGATCGGAATGGCAATGATTGTAGCTGGAAGCAAGCAAGAAACTATCCATCTTCTCATACCAAGCCCGAGGGGCTTGTTTGAAATATACAATGAACGTCGAAGCCTGCAAACAAGTGAAGAGTCCTGCACAAAACCTGGTGGCTGCTCCATATAGATCTACTCATGAAAATCCCCATGCAAGAAAGCACTCTTCACATCCATCTGAAATACTGACCATCTGTGTGATGCAGCTATAGCAAGGACAAGGCGAATAGAATCCATCTTGGCAACAAGAGCAAAGGTCTCAGAATAGTCAATTCCTTCAACCTGAGAAAACCCCTTTCCAACAAGACGAGCCTTGTACTTGTCAATGGAACCATCTGCTGCATACTTGGTACAATACACCCACTTGCATCAAACCAACTTTCTTCCCTTAGGAAGAGGCACAAGATCCCAAGTATGATTCTTCATCAAAGAAGAATGCTCATCATCCATAGCACTATCCCACTCTGGAATACCTGAAGCATCTGAAAACTTTTGAGGATCATCTGAAACTGCATGACTCAAAAGACTAATTCCAGAAGTCTGAGAATGAGTGCAACGAGTGTCTGAGGGATCACCAACAAGAGGACCAGCCTCCTCAAGAGTAACACGAGCCCATCGTGGCCTAGTGGGTGAATGAGGAGGAGGTACATCAAGACCATCATCAAAATCTTCTTTAAGTAGCAAAGTATCATCAATTGAAGAAGATTGAGTAGGTTGTGATGAAGAAGAAGTTGAAGGAGGATCTAACTGAGTGAAGGTCTCAGTAAACTAAACATCACGTCGGAAATGAACCTCTCGTGTTTTAGGATCAAACAATCTATATGCCTTCACATCCTCACAATAGCCAACAAAGATGTACCGCTGACTCTTCTTCTCCATGGATTTACGCCGACCATTCAAAATGAATGCCCAAGCCTCACTTCCAAATACTCTGAAGAAGGATACATTAGGCTTGCGATGAGACCAAGCCTCCTTAGGGGTCATATTTTGCATTGCCTTGCGGGGCATATGATTCTGAATATAGTTGGCACAATTGACAGCTTTGGCCCAAAAAGCGGGAGCCATGGACCTAGACTGAATCATACAATTGGCCATTTCCCTGAGAGTCCTGTTCTTTCTCTCCGCCACACCATTCTGTTGAGGAGTGTAAGGAACTGTGTGCTGATGAAGAATACCATGCTCACTGCAAAAATCCTGAAATGCCTGATTGACATACTCCCCCCCATTATTTGTGCATATCTATCAAAGAGAAAAACCTGACTGCTTCTCCACAAAGGTTTTGAAGGTCTTGAAGTTGGTGAGGACTTCACTCTTGAGCTTCAGAAAATAGACCCATGTCTGATGGGAAAAATCATCAATGAATGTGAGCACATACTTAGCCCCTAAAAAAGAAGGAGTTGGGAATGACATAAGATCACTATGGACCAACTCAAGGGGTGTGGTTGCACGTGTAGCTTGACCCTTAGGAAAAGGATCTTGATGTTGCTTGCCAAGAACACAACCTTGACAAACACCATCTGTGCAAGTGATCTTTGGAAGACCAACCACTAAGTTATGTGCTTGCATTTGCTGAAGATATCTATAGTTCAAGTGCCCAAATCTCTCATGCCAAAGCTTGCTCATTGAATTAGCATGAGCAAAAAAACATGAACCCGATGAAGACTCAAATCTGTCAAATCGATACAAATGATTCTCATGATCAACTATCCCTGTAGCAACAACCTTCTCAGGATCCTGCAACTGTCTAATAGTCACATTCTATGGAGTAAACTCAACTGACTTCCCATCTCCAGAATGACAAATATGATATATGGAAAGTAGATTCGCTGAAATATCAAGAACAAGTAGAACTTCCTCAATGCACCCATCTAGCATCTGAACGAAGCCTGTCCCCAAAACTGGAATCTGTGAAGAGTTCCCAACTGCAATCTGAGAAGTAGAAGTATGAACTATGGAATCAAGAAGATCACGTGAATTGGTCATGTGATGTGAAGCACCTGAATCAAGAATCCAACTATCTGAAAGTGAATGCATAGCTCCTGCTGAAAGAGCTTGCCCTTTGCCCATAGAAGAAGGCTTAGCCACTGAAATATTGTGCTTCTTCATAGCTTCCTCCAAGGCCTCTAATCTCTTAAAGCAATGAGATGCATCATGCCTAGTTTTTCCACAAAATGAACAAGGATCTCCTTTCTTTTTCTTGGACTTGGAAGAAGAATCTCCAGAGGTAGAAGAAGAAGGGGATTGAGTGGACTTCTAATTGTTCTTCGGCTTCGGTTTGGAGGGATTCTCACTACCAGAAGATGATTCTGCTTTGGGCTTCTTCTTGTTCTTTCCTTTACCCTTGGATGATTGAGCCATTAGAGCATGATTCTTAGAATTAGGTAAGGCATCCAACTGAATTAACTTGGCCTCCTCCCTAGTAAGACGCTCACAAAACAACTCAAATGTAGGAATTTTGTAATCTTTCCCTATTGCATCCATAGTTGAATAGAAAGTAGAAGAAAACACTTGATAAGGGCCCTTTAACTTAGACAGAATCAAGAAGATACATTCATCACTAGATACATCATGTCCACATCCTTTCAACTATGACAAAATCATCTTGAATTGTGCAAGGAAATCTTGAATTGAAGGAAATGCATCTAGAGAGAGGGATTGTAGTTCTGCTTGAAGTTGCAAGGTTCTGAAATGATTTATTTTACCATACAATTCTTCAAGTTTGTCCCAAACATTCTTAGGTGTTTTGCACTCCGAAATATGAAACAACAAATTATCAGATACATGTAAGCCAATGAGCCCTTTTGCTTCATCCATTTTACATCTATGGACAAACTTTTCATAATCCCTTGTAAATTCAGGTTGTTCTGCATCTAACATTGGCCATAGACCCTTAGATTGTAACAATTGAGTCATTTTTAGCTTCCATGTATGATAATTATGTGGAGTGAGTGGTTCAATTTGCCTTAGATCCGCCATGAATCACCAAAAGAAAAGGACAATGTGGCACTTAAATTGTGCCTTTCACCCCCCCAGAATGTATTAAAAACTGATTTTGCAACCCCCCCAGCAAATTACAATGAACAAATTTTGCAATTTTACAAGTGACAAGCTCAAATCAACCATTTATAACACACGGTGATTTTTACAATTTTTAGAAAAAGGAGCTTGCAAAGCTGAAAACAGAGGTTACAAATAGATTCCTTGTGATTTTCTGATCAATTTCAAAAAAAAGTTTGCCAAATTTTGACTTCGTTGGCAAAAGTTACATCAAGAACAAGCAATAAATGCACTTGTACCTTCAAGCTGAAAAATCTGGCAAAAAAGGAAAAATATGGAAAATTCACCTACACCACTGAGAAGCTCGTCGAACCAGCTTTCCGACAATATCTCATTTTGAAAATCCGATGCCGTGGCGAAAAGTTATGCAAAATTGAAAAAAAGGCCTATTTTAGGCACTTTTAAGACTAAGCGAGGCAATATTTGGTCCTCGGGGGCTGATCGGTCACCCGTGACCAGGCCTTCAAAATTAGTAGGTTATCGGCGCTGGCGACTTGGTCATGGCATTCCGTGGTTAGCGAAGGTTCTTTGGTATCAACAAATCTTTGTGGTATTTTAGCAGCGGCTTGGCTGGTTCCGTCACCCCCCCACGACTGCGTCTTGTAAAAATCTTTGGTGAAGTGACTTTGACCGATCGCGGACTTAATAACAGTCCAGACTTTAATAAACTGCGGTTGTTAAATAACAAACAGACGGCTTTTCAAAAGCGGCGTAAAGCAAAATATTATATTTTTGAAAATTTTAATTAAAATTATTAAAAACGCAGATAAATTGAAAGATTTTTTTTTTAAAAAATTTCTTTCACACTACACCTTTCGGGGCCGTCGACCGCTAAATTTTTTGCCCCAGAAACAAATTTTGCCGAATATGGGCAAATTATATATCAAAAAAATTGGAAACGGCCACCCAGACGCAATGGAAGGCTTATTTTTTGCTCAAAGTGCTCCTGTAAAAAGTTGTTCACCAGATCTGAGCTCGAAACCCTTCTTTGCCAAAGTTGCAAATGGTGACGAAATTGAGTGAAACAAAAGCCAAATCTGACTTTTTCGAGCCTCCTGGATGTAATGGGACAGCCTAAAATACTGCCACTATAGCCAAAAGCGCTGCAATCACCAGATATCACCAAAATGCAAGCATGCAATATAGGATACAAGAAACTCAAAAATCACAATAAAAATTGATGGAAACTCTCTAATAAAGAAATGGAAGGGGCTTGCCAGATTCAAAGCTCTGATACCATGTTGGAGTTATCAACCCAAGATCTTCAATCTGCAACACCAAAGAGCCTCCACAAGAGATAGAGAGAAGTAACAATGGAAGATGCTATTCCACCAAACAAGGATTGCAATATGACACAATATGATCAATGCAATACAATACAATACAATGCTATGCAATAACAATTCAATAATATGCTAGAGATGCGTTGCTTATAAAGGCAAGGATGAGAGATTGGATAAGACAAGATCATGACAAGTGTCTTAATCCTATCACATGAGACAACTAACTCATAACTACCTAGGAAAGTGGAAATTCTAGATAAGACAACTAATACTTATCTAGATATGACAACTAATATCCTAAGTAAACTTAACATGTGAATTAAGTCCCCTAAGTCCCTAGTAAAGGAATAAACTAGGTACAAGACTTATTCACACCAACACAAAATAAAAAAATGAGATGTTCTTCATTTTTTTAACACACCCTACTCACCGATACTCCATCAACACAACACTTATTTATACCATCTTCAACCTTAAAAATATTCTCCAAGGTCAGATATGCACCTCAAATGTGCAAATTCAAATTAGGTTGCTACCAAAATATTCCCATGGTGGAAAGGAATGAAAGTGGACCACATCACACCTTAACTCAAACTTAAATCTACTCATACATGCCATGCCACACTTCCAAAATCATCGAAAAAAATCCGCAATTAGTGTAAACACCCAAGGACAACCAAACTTGTGTAAACACCATCGGAAATTTAAGTACACACTTCCTTTGATCCAATGATGACTTACAAACCACATGTTGGAACACAATGATGTACTGAGAGGGGGGTGAATCAATAGATATTGTGACCGACAGATTAGTATGGGCTAACTACACTTGATCCATGAGGATACGAAGTATATTGAAGCCACTAAACATCAATCCAATAGAGATCGTTAAAATAAACACTAAACTAGGAATCCATTGAAAACTTAACATGTTAAACTATGAAAGCTTTAAAACACCTATTCTAATCCATTGAAACTTATCCTATTGGGGGAGTGGTGTCGCGTTGATGTGGAACGACGACTCTTTCCCAATCCCATGGATAAATAAGCTTGTTTCAATTAGTTTTATTGAAGAAAATTGATGAAACCATTGTGAGATGTGTGATGAAACATAATTTAAGGCTAAACTAACATGATGCAAGCTATTTAATCATGATTTATGCTAAAATAATTGATATGGATGTATGCAAAGATAATCTAAATAGATTTCAAGCTAAAAAGATTGAAACCCTAATTACCAAATAAGCTACATGAATGCATCTATGTTACCATGGAAGCCATTAATGAAATCTAAGCTAATTAATGCAAGTAATTAAGCTAAAATGATACTAAAAAAGTGATAAATATGAGTGTGAGTGTGAGTGATTTCAACAACATGAGTTTTCTCTAAAAAAGATGGATCCCTTTGTCTCCAAATAGTGATCTATTTATATGAGAGCAAATGAGAAATGAAGGGTTAAGATAAAAAAGGTTAATCAACAGTCAAGGATGGAGGAATTTGGAGGCATGGATCATGGATTCTCATCAAGGGATGAGAATCAATGATGGGATTTAATCAAGGGATCACCTTTATCCAAACAAACAAACTTTTAACTTGCACAAGAAGTCAAGTAAGTTTGTTACATAAAAGGAATATTCCCCTTTTTCAAGTGAGTGAAGAAAGAGAATATTCTTTGGAATATTCTCATGGGTGAGGGGAAATAGATATTTAGCAAATTAAAACAAATTTTTAATGTGCAAAATGGGAAGGAATATTCCATGGGAATATCCCCTTTTGGAGGAATGTGCAAGGGAGGAATATTCCCCTGAATATTTCCTTGCAAGTGGGGGGAATTAGATTAATTGGTAATTGATAATTAAAACAATGTTAATTATGCAATTTTAGAAGAATTATATGATATTCATTAAATAAAATTATTTAATTAAATGGGGAAAGTGAAATGACATTTAATTAAATAACTTAGGGTTATTTAATTAAACAGGAAGACTTATGGATTTGAATTAAATAGTTTGATGTATTTAATTTAATAAGATGAAATGCCAGCATGGAAGGGGTGAATTAACCCAATTAGATTAATTAGGTTAATAGATGCAAATGATATAATTAATTAAATAGCTAGGATAATTTAATCAATTAAGTAAAAAGAGGATAGGTTTTAGGAGGAAATGATGTTAGTATACCTGATTCAAGTGCATGATATCATTTAGGACATTTTTAAGTGTCTACATTTTTCCCCTCTTTGAAGCGAGGTACTTGCTACTTTAGTTCAAAGATTGACGCTCCTTTGGATTAAAAATAGTTGCTTAAATCAAAAAATAAAAAATTTCTAATTTTTGGATGCCCCACTGTTTCCCCAATGGAAGGAATAAGTTGGTTCTCTACCCCCTTGAGAAATCAGACATAAATTTTGAATTTTGGGTTGATTTCTCAACAAAGGTAAAATGCTACCTCAGAGGCCCGAAAAAAGCTCCGGGATGCAAAAAACATGCCAAAAAAGTAAAAAAATAGTACAAAATAAGCTTCAGTTTGGCAAGATTGTTGAAAATGGTGAAAAACCCTAGCTTTTGGCTAAAATTAGGGCAAAAAACCATAAATTTTAGGCTTAAATAGGTGAGGAAGGGTCACTTTCAATTCATTTGTGTAGTCACACCTTAGAGAATTCTTGCAATTTGAGCTCTAACCTTCTTTCGAAATGGCACAACGAGTGCTCCCACGACACATTTCTAACTAGGTTCAAGAGTACCAGAGGCCTCCAGGTGCAGGACCACCGATGTGCAATTCAAAACTTGACTTGCATTTTGACTTTTGAGTGCATTTATTGCATTTTGAAATTTGAGTTTTGGCATCGCTCTATAGCAAGGCTATTTGTAGAATCGATGATGCTATTTTTAATTTTAGTGATGCTTTTGTAATGAGTGACACATCTCATGATTTGGAATTAGGGTTTCTTGATTGCAAATCGTGGCGTGGGTGTTGTTATGAAATAACTTGCACAATAGAAGAATATGATATGAAATATGCTGAAAATACTTGATAATAACTGAGGATAACAAGCCACTTCGAGGGGGAAAACCTCCAAATATATCTAATGAGAACACACTTCACAACTTGATGATGAAACAAGACTCACAACCTTCTATATATACCTATTTATGCCTAGGATATCACCTAGGCTGACTTAGACACACCTATATAAGTCTTAGGCCGACCTAAACAACTAAATAACAATATACTAATGATAATATGATTTAATAGAGAGTTAAGATAGCCACAAGCCGACTATTCATAACCCAATGTACACTAATATTAAGGGCATAGCTTGCCCCCCTTCTTCAAAGAAGCATTGTCCTCAATGCTAATCAAGTTTGGATTCTTTTGCATGAACTCCTCATCCTCCCATGTGGCATCTTCAACTGGTAAATTATTCTGTTGGATGAGATACTCGGTGAGAGTTCTATTCCTTAGCTTCTTTGTGCGTGTTTGACAAATGCACTTTGGTTCCAAAATGATTCTTCCTTTTTCATTGAGCTCTAGTAGTGTTGTTTGAGTGGGAATATTATTCCCAATTACCTTCTTCAAACAAGAAACATGAAAAACTAGATGTATCTTTGTTGTTGGTGGCAACTCTAGCTTGTAGGCAACACTACCAATCTTTTGCATGATTTGGTATGGACCATAATACCTTGGAGACAACTTATTATTATTTTTTTGTTGCTTTAGTGAGATTTTCTTATAAGGCCGCAATCTCAAGAAGACCCAATCCCCAACTTCAAAACTTCCTTCACTACGATGTTGGTTTGCCTATTGTTTCATTCAATTTTGTGCCATGGCTAGATTCTACTCGAGTCCTGAAAGTACTTGTTGTTGATGAAGCAAGTGGTCTTCTACTACCTGAACTCTTGGTGACACCTTTATTGATGATGTGATGGAAGGAGGATGATATCCATAAAGTACCAAAAATGGAGACATTTTTGATGAGCTATGAAAAGAAGTGTTATACCACCATTCTGCAAGTGGTAGCCAATATACCCATTGAGACTATTTCTCTAAAGTGAAACAATGTAGATATCCTTCCAAACACTTATTAACAACCTCAGTTTTCCCATATCATTGAGTGTGGTATGAAGAGCTATGAGCCAATTGAGTACCCAAACATGAGAATAAATATTTCCAAAAGTGACTAGTGAAGATAGGATCATGATCACTAACAATAACCTTAGGTGTACCATGTAGCTTTTGGATATTCTCCAAAAAATATTTTTCCACTACACTTGTTGTAAAAGGATGTGATAATGCAATGAAATGTGCATATTTAGTGAGGCGATCAACTACTACCATGATGACATTATGACCTTTAGATTTGGGAAGCCATGTGATGAAGTCCATGGATACCTCTTCCCAATGCTGGCTAGGAATAGATAAGGGTTGCAAGAGACCTGGTGTCTTAATTGTCTCCCCTTTATTTCTTTGACAAACCAAACATTCAACCACAAATTTTTGAACATCACCTTTTAGCCCTTCCCAAAAAAAATGTTGCTTGACTCGATGACATGTCTTCAAAAATATTGAATGACCACCCACTCATGGAGACTCATGTAACTCTATGAGAATCTTGTGTTTAAGAGTGGAATTCTTGCAGAGATACAAACACTTTTTATACCAAAGAGTATCTCCCTTCCAACAAAACTTATCTGAACTACTACAATCACTTTTTAATTGTTCGATGAGATTACTTGTTGCAACATCATTTTGCCACTCTGCTTTGGATTCCTCCACCCAATTTGATTGTAATATTGAAAGGGCACACAATCAGGCTTCATCTTTCTCATCCTTCCTTGAAAGTGCATCTGCTACAATATTTTCTTTCCCTTTCTTATATAAAATCTCAAAGTCATATCCCAACATCTTAGTGACCCATTTTTTTTGCTCTTCAGAAGATAGTCTTTGTTCCAAAAAATATTTTAGGCTATCATAATCTGTCTTAACCTTGAAGTGTCTACCCAATAGATAAGGCCTCCATTGTTTAACTGCATGAAGGATTGCTAGCATTTTCTTCTCATAAATAGGTTTTAGTTGATTCTTACCCTTTAATTGATGACTCTCAAAAGCAATTGGTCAAACTTCTTGCATGAGCACTACTCCTATCCCATTTCCACAAGCATCACATTCCATAATGAATTTCTTGGTGAAGTCAGGAGTGGCAATCACTGGAGTTGTACACATAGCCTCCTTCAATCTTTCAAATTTTGTATTGGTAGACTCATTCCAATGAAAAGAATCCTTCTTCAATAGAGTGGTGAGAGGTGCTACTATACGACCATAATTCTTCACAAATATTCTATAGTACCCTATCAATCCCAAGAAAGCCCTTAGTTTCTTAATGGTTTTTGGAATAGGCCATTCCATGATAGCCTTAATTTTGTTAGGGTCCACCTTTACTCCTTCATGTGAAACTATGTGTCCCAAAAACTCCACCTCCTTAAGACCAAAAGAACACTTGGATGGATTAGCATAGAGTTTATGATCTTCAAGTATTTGTAATGCTTGATCCACATGTTGCAAATGTTCTTCCCAAGTCTTGCGATAAATCAATATATCATCAAAGAATACTAACACAAACTTTCTCAAGAA
The DNA here is from genome assembly GCA_007258455.2 of Sequoia sempervirens. Classification (NCBI taxonomy): domain Eukaryota; kingdom Viridiplantae; phylum Streptophyta; class Pinopsida; order Cupressales; family Cupressaceae; genus Sequoia; species Sequoia sempervirens. Next base: position 327,654,734 of record VDFB02047230.1, on the reverse strand, counting down.
CTTCTTAAAAATGGAATTCATCAAACTTTGGAATGTAGATTGGTAAGACCAAATGGCATCACCAAAAATTCATAATTACCCTCATGAGTTTGAAATGTTGTCTTACAAATATCTTCCTCCTTAATCCAAATTTGGTGATAACTAGATCTAAGATCTAACTTGGTAAAATACATAGCTCCATTCAATTCATCTAGCAAATCATCAATGACAGGAATAGGAAACTTATCTTTAATGGTGTACATGTTGAGCACTCTATAATCTAGACACATGCGCCAAGTATCATCCTTCTTATGTACCATCACTAGAGGCGAGGAGTAAGCACTTTGGCTATGCCTGATAATTCCTGCCTCTAGCATCTCCTCAACAATTTTTTCTATCTCACTCTTTTGTATGTGTGGATACCTGTACGGCCTGATGTTCGGTGGTTGGATCCCTGGAACTAACTGTATGGCATGATTATGATCCCTCTTAGGAGGAAGTCCTTTAGGAATATCTCCAAGAACAGCTGAGTGATGATCGATTATAGCTTGCAAATTTGGATGAGTAGCAACATTAGATTGAGAGACTTCTAATGAACATAGCTGGGCCACAAACCCATCCACTCCTTTCTTAAGAAAATTTTGCATTTGATGAGAGCTTACCATTTGTGGGAATTTTTCCTTCAACCTCCTTAGCTCTACTACCCTTCCTTCTGATTGAAATCTCATGAATAGTTCTTGGAAGTTCATCTCAACCGTTCCCAATGTAGTAAGCCATTGTACTCCCAAAACAATATCTGCTGCACCCATGGATATCACATACATTGGGGTATCAAGTTGATAATCTCCGATGGATAATTTAATGCTGTGAAACTTCCCTGAACAACTAACTGTACCACCATTTGCAATCAAAACCTAAAACTATGGAGTTGGATATATAAAACAATTTAGACGAGTAGCTAACTTTTTGTTGATGAAATTATGAGTACTACCTGAGTTGATCAACACTGTTACCTTCTGCTTCTTTAAGAACCCCACCACCTTGAGAGTTTGTGGAGAACTAAAACCTGAGAGTACATGATAAGAAATGATTGGTTGAGAATCATATGGTTCCTCATTTGACTCCCTTTCATCCTCTAGTATGGGTTCCTCCTCTTCTTCCTCACTTGGGCCTTCAATATAGAACAATTTCTTTTCATTGCATTTATGTCCTTGACTGTATTTTCTATCACAATTGAAACACATCCCTTTTTCTCTTTTCTCCTCAATTTTTTGCGGAGTCAACCTAGTAGGTTGTGTTGAATATCTTTTCTCTCTTGTCACATTAGCCCCTTTCTTCTTAGGAATTAAATACTTCTCCTCTACCCTGTGTGCTAAGATAAAAGACTCGTTTATGGAGCTAGGGATAAACATGCGTACCTCATGTTGAATGTAATCCTTGAGACCCCCCCAGAATAAATAATTCAAGTTTTCCTTTAGAATTGTATCCACTGTTAAGGATAGATTTTGGAATTGTTGAATATAATCCTTAACTGATCCTGTTTGTTGAAGTTTAGCCAGCTAGTTGAAGAAGTTGTTTGTCACACTATTGCTATATTGTGCTTGGAGTTCCTCCGTAAAAATTGACCATGAGACGGTGAGCCCCTTTTTCCTTCGATGAGTGCAAAGCCAATGATACCAAATGAATTAATCTGGTTCTAGATATAGGGTAGCCATCGTGACCTTTTCTCCATTTGGGATTTGGTGTACTTCAAAAAAAATCTCCATTTGGTTTATCCATGTTAGAGGATCCTTGCCATCGAACTTGCGCATATCCACATTTGGAAATAAATTCCTAGATCCCATAGGAGTACTAAAGTTTATGTCAATGTTATCTGACCTAGAATTTTCACCTTGGTCATTTGAGAACTCCTTTCTTGGTTCAGCCATGTAGGTGGTTAACATGTTTTGTATGTCCGATATATCTCCTCTTAGGTCACACATATCCATCTTCATTGAGGAAATGTCTTCCTTGACCTTACTGATTTCCTCATTAGGAGTAATATCCTCTATTGTTACCCCATCCTTATCAGGAGTCTTCCTCGGAGTGACAACATTCTTTTTTCCCCTTGTTGCAGGCCTCGTCATGATGGGAACCACTAATTTTGAAAAAAATCACAAAAATAAAACTTAAATTCTCTAAAAAAATTACTGTAACTTACTAGGGCCAAAATAACTCACTTAGAAAAATCTCCAAGAAATAAGCAGATTTGCAACGTGGAGAGTGATAATTATGAAAAATTTATTTTTTCAATAACTTGCTTATTTCTGCTCCAATTCCTCCAAATTATTTACTGTAATCTCCTTTAGTATGTATTCAAAAACCCAATAAAAATCAGACTCCAATTCGACAAGATGTGCGAGATACGTAGATTCCAAAAAAAAAGTGTAGAAACCCTAATTATGCAATAATTCGCTTAATTCTACTCCAATTCTTCTGAAATTTGGATTGTAGCTTCTTTAATATGTTCTTCAAAAACCCTTTAAAAATTATAAAAAAAATTCCAAAATCTAAAAGATATGCTCTTCCCAAAATCGCCTTCGAAATAACCTTACCTCTACGGTGCCAAGATCATGCTTTGATACTACTTGTTATGAAATAACTTGCACAATAGAAGAATATGATATGAAATATGCTGCAAATACTTGATAATAACTATGTATAACAAGCCACTTCAAGGGGGAAAACCTCCAAATATCTCTAATGAGAACACACTTCACAACTTGATGATGAAACAAGACTCACAACCTCTTATATATACCTATTTATGCCTAGGATATCACCTAGGCCGACTTAGACACCTATATAAGTCTTAGGCCGACCTAAACAACTAAATAACAATATACTAATGATAATATGACTTAATAGAGAGTTAAGATAGCCACAAGCTAACTATTCATAACCCGATGTACACTAATATTAAGGGTGTAGTAGGTGTAAATAGCGATGCACCCAACCAATTTGGAATTAAGAATTAAGGTTTGCAACTTTCAAAGAGAAATGCAGTTGTGATGAGGGACGCTAGTCACGATTTTCAATTTGAGATATAGCGACGCTTTTTTCATTTTGGGGGATAAAAACTCCAAACTTAGTCAATTTTTGTGAATTTTGACGTCATGTGCTTCGTGGGTGTAGGAGGTTATCTAGCCTTTGATGTCCCATGAGCACCAACTGACTGTGTTGTCTAGAATTGATGATTTTTCTGAGCTTTGATAGGAACACCTGAGAGAGATCAGCTTGTGGTACGTTGACTACATACCCGTCGTGTGGACCCATTTGGCGATGAGTACAATGCTATGCAAGCGATGGCATAGCGAGACCTCGTCATTTCACTTACCTATCAGCGAGACAACAGTGACGCTAGAGGATGTATGGTAGATTTTGTGATTGTCGATACATGGTGAATGCATGATTTATGACACTGATGCAGGATATGATGCTTGCCATGAGGTTCTTGATTAGGAGTCTATTGTCTTGGTCAACTCCCAGATTGACCTCGAGAAGTATAAAAGTTGAGCATCAATTTTCAGATTGATCATTACGACAATGATTTTAGGGTTGGTTGCTCTAGATTGACAGAGCAAGGGATTCAGTCTAGGATAGGAGTTGGCTTGGCACGAGATGCTTTTTAGGAGGACCTAGTATGCATGGGGGCTAGTGATGTTGGCCTCCCTTTACCATGATATGCATGACTTTGTGTATTGTGATGGGAGAGTGATTAGTACAGGGTTCACCCTTCTTCACATATGGGGATGGGAGCACATTAATGTGCTTCGATCGATTATTCATATGGAGGATGTGGAGCCAAATGATCTAGTTGTCTAGCGGTACAAAGGCACCATCACTCTTTAGCACAAAGGGCAACTTGGTATCTCGTACTGGCAGAGATTGATTGATGATATGATAATATTCAGATGGCAGCCATGGCGCAAGATGCTCACATGGTATGATGATGTACAAGAGTTGTTCTTTGCTCAAAAGACCTGGCATATATAGGGTCAAGAGCATACCATGATAGAGAGGTACCTGCCTAATAGAGTTACCAGACAGTTTGGTGAGAGGAAATACATACTTGATGATGCATATACAACCATTTTTTCTAAATCAACATGAGAGATGACATGGGGACATACGATCCTAGCCCATGAGGTTGTTGAGGGCTTCCTACAGTTGGTTGTGAGGTAATGGGATTATGATTAGGGACAGGAAGATGCACAAACTACACCTACATATGATGCATGTTTTGTACCCCATCCCAGACTGACAGATCCAATAGGTATACGTCCACGAGGGAGGTTGAGAGGGAGGGGTGTACGTAGAGGTTGAAGACAGCCACAACATGGGTAGGGTAGAGGACAGGGAAGAGGGCTAGATGGGTGAGGTAGAGGACAGGATGGCTAGGATGGCCACAACATGACAGAAAGGTCCTAAGTGCATCACCATTGCATTAGCAGTCACCTCAACAATCACCACATCAACCACTGTCAGGGCCAGATCCCTGTGATGCACAAATTCAACAGTTACAACAACAACTACAGGTGGTTACGACTGAGCGAGATCAAGCTCAACAGTAGATATTGGTTGTCACAGCTAAGAGAGACCAGGCCCAATAGCAGGTACAAGAAGTCACAATTGAGAGGGAACAAGAGTGTCAGCTTAGAAAGACCTCACATATGCAGTTGGAACAGGAGGTTGGGTGGCACCAACAATTAGAGGCTATGACAGCTGCAACATAGGGACAACCAATTTTTTCCCGATTGTACAAAGAGGTTGTGATCGAGGCTGCATATTATCATATGCATTATCATCAAGATGTCCCTACAACGATGAGGCAGCCAGATTTTTCACAGAGTGGAGCACATCCCCGGGCTGAGGATCAACCATTAGAGAGACATCCTGGGGAGGGGAGTAGCCATCAAGGCTAGCTTGCTTGCATAGACATTTTTTTATTATTTCCCGATTCTTTATACATATATACATCCATGGGCTCCTTTTTGATAGCCTCATGGATATTGTTATTTTGATGATATACATACACTGATCTAGATATTGTACCATGACAATCATTTTTTGATATATATGCATGAGATGATATGGATTCATGATGTGATGTGTTCTTTATTTCATGCACATGAATGTATGGATGCATATGATGTTGATATTATGTGATATACTTATATATTTTGATCTTGTATGGGTGCATTGTGATGGAGGTACTTTTTATTTATGCTATATGCGCTATGTGATGATGATCTATGATGCGATGATATGAGATGTAATGCTATATTATTTTTCAATATCTTTTTATGATATATGATGGGATGGATGATATGATATGCTTATGTGATGCTTATGTAAATGATATGGATGCATTTCTTTTTATGTACTTTTCTATGCAATTTATGAGATGATGATATATGCATATGGACGTATGTATGTGTAGACACTTAAAAATGACCTAGGCCTACAAGCTTTATTTTTACCACTTTCGTCCTAGCATAATTGTGACATTTAATTATGTCCTTGGTCCACATTCGACTATTGATTAAATAATTCATAATTATTTAATTAATTCATGTTCTTTATTCTTCATGATTATTAAATAAATAAATCTTATTTATTTATTTAATACATCATTAATTGTCTAAAGTCTTCCCTTAATTAAATAAATTTCTTAATTTATTTAATTACCTTTTATTCACTTTGTTTCTTCTTGATTATTAAATAAACAAGTTTCTATTATTTATTTAATGTCACTAATTGTCATAATTGAATGAATTAAATAATTTATTTAATTATTGGTCTTATTTGCTAAATTAAATAATTAAATATAATTATTTAATTGCCAAATTGGATATTATTCTCATTTTAAATAAATTAAATTATTTAAAATGTCATCTCATTCTTAACTACAAGCTCATTTTGGTAAATAATTCGAAAACCGATTATTTACTATTTCACAAATTTCACATTTGGAATTAATTTAATTCCAAATCGGTAACTTTCAGCCAAGAGTCAAGTAATCGGGCAGATTATTGATCTTTCCAAAATTGATCTTCAGTCCGGTCTTTATCTTATTCATTTTCAAAAATCTTTATTTTCAAAAATATTTCTTCATTTATTCTCCATCGTCGATCTGATTCTCTGAGATATTATCTTGACCGTTCAATTAATGAATTTTCCCTAACCCTAATTAGGGATTCTCATATTTAATCTGGACCTTTCATTTTAGGTTTTGGTTAGAATGCAATCTCACCTGTCCATTCAAAATGGCATTTTCTATAAAATGCCATTTTCCTCTCACTTTTCGATTACACACAGACACATGTATTTTTACACACATGCATTAGATATTACACGTATTACACATATTTACTCATTCACTTAAGATGGATTTCCATAGTAATTGCAGCACTTAATATCTTTATTTGATCAAGTCTTAGCATTGTTTAGGCATTGTCAATCATAGGCATTTAGGCATAGGCTTTAGACATCTATGCAAATCCTTCAAAGCTTGTTGTAGGAAATAGGCATACATTTGAAGATTGCTCGCATGACGAATATGAGGGAAAAGCATTATCCAGCAAGTAAGAAGGTGTTACGAAGATGAGCCATGGAAGCTTCAGCAATTATCAGGTATACTTGTTCTTTTACATTTCACTTCTTTTGCACTTTGTAATCACTTTGGGTTTTTGTCTTTTACATTGATTTGATTGATCTAATCTAAACCTTAAAATTACCCTCAGTTACAGTATGGATAATGTAGATGTTCCTACTTATGATAATGCGATGTATGCTTATGATATGTGTGCAATGATTTAATATGCTTAGAATAATAAATCTATATTATTCAGCACAACTTAAATGATAATGATGTTGCAGTGAAATATGTTTTTCCATTTTATATGTCATGATTATGCAAGATGTATGTGTGCTGATGTTTTGTGGATGCAGGATGGATGCATTGATGATTTTTTTTTGACTGTCATGATACTAGCTTAGTGTAGAGAGAAGATAGAAGAAATAAGATGGATGGTTTGACCATTGATTTTGATGATAAAGTCCTAACAAGTCTTTGATCCACTGAGACTTTATTAGAGATGGTGATGAGGAATGCATGATGATGATCATTACCTCATATCTTGGGATTGGTATTTTCCATCATTCCTTATTGTTTGATATGACACATAGACATGATGCATCAAGGTATTGATAACCAAGATGGCGTTGTATCTAGTGTAATGGACTTTGACTATGCAAATAGATAGGATAATTCTTGTTCACACCTTGACATACATAAACCTCATTGGAATGTAGTTTAGTAGTTCAAAATATCTTGGACCAAAACATACACAATAGTCAACAATCTAGCTGAATAACCTCCCTACACACAACTAAGCAAGTATGCACCAAGATTATTTTGCAAGAATACCCACAAGCACAACAAATGAAAGATAATGGTCAATTCCCCATTCCTTTCTCTCTAAATCATTGAGAGGTCCTCGAAATGGGTCAATAAGATAAATCATAAGACAAGATCAAAACAAACAGTCAATGTTATCTATATCTCTTTCCAAATTAAGATAGCTAAGGTGATTTGTAATGTTGATGTCCATCGTAGGAAGGATGCATCCTAGGACATGTTGATTAGGTGTTTTTATTAGGATGAGGTGTTTGATAAGCCATTGATACAAAATTCACTGACTCATTTACCTATGATATAGACTTAAGATTTTCACACTTAAGTTCTCACTTGATGACTTGCGATACTTGCTTTCAATTGTTTTACCAAAGGTTGAAGGTGATGATCAATTTATTATGGGTGAACGTTTATTGCGGGTGGAAGTGAAATGGGATGGATGGTTTTGGATTTTCTAGAATATTTCAATGTTTTTGGTGTTTTGAAAATGTTTTGAGGCTTTTCTTGATCTTTTTGAATTGTTTATGTGAATGTTTAGGATTTTCAGTTATTTGAGGTTGTTTAGGGTTTTTTCAAGCTTTTCAAATGTTCTTGTGTTTTTTAAGTTTTAAAATGTTTTGGGGTTTTCTTAAGTTTTAAAATGTTTTTTGGAGATTTTGAATGTTTTTTTTTGGATTTTATAAGTTTTCCAAATGTTTTGGGTTTTATGAGTTTTCAAATGTTTAAGACTTATCTGATATTTGAATGTTTAGGGATTTTCCAAGTTTTTGACCAAGAACCTAACCTAAAAGACTATCCTAGGGGCCTCAGGAGCTGACTAAAGATTAGCCTTGCCTATGTTATACACATAGAGACCACTTAGTTCAACTGGCTTGACTTGTTTACAATGAGATATTAACAGTTGAGGATTGTCAGTTTATTATGACGGACTCCTAAAGGACTGACCTAGGGTGTCTCAAGGGCACATCAATGATGGCCTTGCCTACATTCAAGCTCAGAGACTCGTAGTTCAACAAGGTTCTATTTTTTTAATTTTTGATGTTTTGACCTTTTTAGGGATTTTTGATGTGTTTTGGATGTTTTGGATTTTGACTTTACAATTTTCAAATGTTTTTCGATTTTAGTTGTACAGGATTTTGCAAATGTTTCTTAGATTTTTTTATTATTGTTTTATGAATTTTTTTGGGTTTTCCAATGAGATTTCCAATGACCTTAAGATATACAAGAACCCGATTCGATCCATAATAAATTTCCCCCGGTGTGATATGATAGACTACCTTGATATAGGCAAGATAAACTAACCTTTGGAATATGCCAAGTAGTACTAAGGGATACGATACTTCACAATATCAAGCTATGATTCAGACGCAGATGAGTGATGAAATAAATAGGATGGAGGTGATGGATGGAATGAGAGGATAAAGAGCCCAGGTAGATAGAGGTACTTTATTTATGCAAGGTGCCTATTTGCCAGGTTTTCACCAAGGTACTTGCCCAAAGCGCCACCAAAGTGGTTTTCACTAGAGGACAATTATTTTTATTTACTTTTTTCAATCCTTTTTTCTCATTTTTTTGGATTTTGATCATTTTTTGATTTTTTTTATATTTTAGATTCATACCCTTCAAGTCTAGGCATGAATTTTTTTGAGATGAAATCTATTGGTTGGTTCCTAGAAGGATTCACCTTTAGGTGTTGACAATTGATATTCTCTTGATCCATAACTTGTTGTGATCACAAAGGGACCCAACTAGTTAGGCTCAAACTTCCCTTTACTATCCTGATCTGGGAGATTTTTTTGATTATGCTTTAGGAAAAGATCACTTGGAAAGATCGACAATTGGTCTTCTTGTTATAGCTCTATTTCAATAGATTTTGATATACTTGCAAGGGATTAAGGGCATCAAGACGATTCTCATCCAAGAATTCTAACTCATTCATCTGAGATATTCTATATTCTTCATTAGTGATTAGGTTTTGTAGTGATATTCATAGTGATGGAAGCTCAACCTAAATAGGAAAGATGGCTTTTGATCTATAGACCAAGGAGAATGAGTTTGCATTGGTAGGCATGTAGATACTAGTTCGATAGTCCCATAGGAAGGGATTCGACTGCAAATTCCAGTCACGACCAACTTCATTGGCCATTTTCTTTAGGATCTTTAGGATGGTCTTGTTTGTAGCCTCAACTTGACCATTGCCTTGGGGGAAGTATGGGGTAGAGAATCAATGTTGGATGTTGAATCTTTGACATAGCTCTTTTACATCTTGATTTTGATGGGCATTCCATTATCGAAGATAAGGGTTTTTGGAACACCATAACAACAAATGAGGTAATTCAAGATATACTTACAATTTTCTTCCTTTTTATGTAGGCCATAGGAATGGCTCGACTCATTTAATAAAGTACTCAGTGGTTGTTATGATGAACTTGTGGCCATTAGATGAGATTGGGGCAATATTTCCTATGAGGTCAAGCCCCCACTACGAGAAAGGCCAAGGTGTGACCATTGGTTGCAACTCCTGAGATAGAGCATGAATCAGATCTCCATGTTGTTGACACTGGACACACTTCTGCACATATTGATGTGCTTCTCTTTCCATGGTTGGCTAGTAGTACCCCATCCTCAACAATTTCTTAGCTAAAGTCATACCACTACAATGAGAACCACATATGCCATCATGTACTTCCGTTAAAGTGGTCAAGGATTCCTCTTGGTTAAGACATCATAGTAATGTCCCCTTGATGCTTTAAAGGTATAAGGTATCACCTAGGATCATGAATTAGGATTCCTTCTTAACACAGGTCTTTTTAAGGTTGGAGGTGATATCGTATGGGAGGGTTCCTCTGCTTAGGTAGGTGAATATGTCATGATACCACAAGGATCCGGGACCAACAATTGCACACACAAATTCAGATTCATGGATTTCAAAAGTTGGTACAAGAAGTTGTTCTACCAAGAATTCACACTGAAGGACATTATGCGACATGTCTAATAATGACCCAATTGTTGCCATAGCATCTGCTGCTTGATTGTTCATGTGAGGAATATGCAAAAAAGTTATATCAATGAAAAGGTCCTTGAGATTCTCTACCATCTTCTTGTAAGGAGTAAGCTTGTCATCCTTGGTTTGGTAATAATCATTGACTTGATTGATAACTAGCTGTGAGTCTCCATGGACTTTCATTTGTTGTATCTGCCATTGAACTGCTATCCTTAGACCTGTGATTAGGGCTTCGTACTGAATTTTTTTGTTAGTACATGAAAATGATAGCCTAAATGAATTTGGGATGCAATCACATTGAGGGGTGATGAAAAGGATACCTTTCCCTGATCCATGTTGGGTGAATGATCCATCAAAGTACATCTTCCACTGATTTTTTGTATTGATAAGGAATACTAATTCATCTGAGAATTCAAATATCAATAGATACTCTGCATAGATAGGTGCCTCTGCCAGTTGTTTTGTGATCACTTTCCCTTTGATTTCCTTGTGCTCTACATACTCTATGTCAAATTCAATCAAGATAATTACCCATTTGGCCATTCTCCCAGTGAGAGTTGCTTTGGATAACATGTATTTTAATGGGTCGATCTTTGCAATGAGTTTAATTTGATGTGATAGCATGTAGTGTTTTAATTTTTGTAAGGAAAAAACCACTGCTAAGCATGCTTTCTCAATGGATGAATAGTTCATTTCATATCCCACTAATTTCCTATTGATGTAGTAGATAGCCTTTTCCTTTCCGTTTTCATCATGTTGTGCTAGAAGAGCACCTAATGCTGCTAATGTTGTTGAGATATACAGGATCAACAGTTTGTTCAGTATTAGTGGCATGAGCACTGGAAGTGTGAATAGATAGTCCTTGATCTAATGGAAAGCTTTATCACACTTCTCATCCCACTTGTAAGTTATTCCTTTATGGAGAAGATGTGAGAAAGGGTGGATTTTGTCTGATAGTTGTGCTATGAACCTTCTAATGGATTGCAATCTTCCTTGTAACCCTCTCATCTACTTTAATGGTTGTGGTGGTTCCATGTCTAGGATGGATTTTAACTTTGCTAGATCAACTTCTATCCCTCTCCATGAGATGATATAGCTAAGGAGCTTTCCTAATATTACCCCAAAGACACATTTTTTTGGATTCATCTGTACCTTATACTCTTAGAGCCTATCAAAGATGGGTCCCAAGACTTGTATGTGCTCACTCCTTTTATTTGAATTTTCCAAAATATCATCCACATAGTCTTCAACTATTTTTTGGATCATGCCATGAAAGATGAGCGTCATTTATCTCTAATAGGTTTCTCCTGCATTCTTTAGCCCAAATGGCATCATGTTCCAACAATATGTCCATGGAAAAGTGAATGTAGTTTTGTGTTGATACTCCTTGGCGATCATGATTTGATTATAACATGAAAAATCATCCATGAGTGATAGTATTTCTTTCCCAAGTGTTAAGTCCACTATGATGTCAATGTTAGGAAGAGGGAAATCATCCTTCGGGCATGCCTTGTTCAAGTCTCTAAAATCAATGTAGATTTTGATGCCCCCAGTGGGTTTAGAAACTAGTACTAGGTTTGAAACCCACAAGATAATCTATTGGTTGGATGAATCCAACATCAAGAAGCTTTTGTAACTTCAATTTTACCAAGAGTGCTATCTGAGGGTGCATTTTCCTTAACTTTTGCTTCATTGATTTGGCTTTAGGATAGACTGCTAAGTGATGCACAACCACTTCTGGATCGAGCCCTAGCATATTCATGTATGACCATGAAAATTTATCTATTTGCTCTTTTAGGAACATTCTTAGGTTATTTTGTTCTTCATACAACAAGGAGACAACATAGAAAGTGATCTTGGGTGCTTCTTTTGTTCCCACGTTGACTAGAGTGGCCTTTTCTGCTAGAACTACTGACTTCTTTGGATCATTGCACTAAGGGGGAGATTGAATCCCTCATCCTTGGGTGCCTCAGAGAGGTTTTCACCCTTGGATACATCCTTTCTTTTTACTATTTTAGGATTAGAGAGTGTCACAATGTGGTTTTCACTCAAAGATCTGCAAGTTAGTTGCATGTCATCAATTCTGCGACTGAAGGATTCAATTGTATCCCCATAATATACCCTTGTGTCAAGCTCTATGTCAAAACTAGCTTTGTGGTCTTCCCATGATAAGTTATCATGAAGTCCCATGAATTCTGAGATTGCTTCGTCATTTTCAAATAAATCTAGAATCGGTGGTCCTTGTTGGTCCAAGTCAATGAGTTGTGGGTATACTAGGCATATTTCATTTGGTTAGTCACTTGGGATGAAGGATAATGTGGATATCATGAACAGGGAGTTATTCTCAAATAGGTCAGAAAAATCAAGGGGAAACTCATATAGGGTCATATCACGTGATGTTGGTAACCAAGAGGAAGCCTCATCCTATTTAATAGAAGTACCCTTTCCAATAAGGGTAACCTTGCTACTAGTATAACCTAAGCCAAGATTCTTTGGACGTTTCTCAGGAATGATAGGTTTCAATAAAAAATTATCATTTTTCCCTAGTTTCTCATTCTTGGTATACCCCATTCCCTTCATTAGCTGCAAACCTTTGTTGTCATCTTCCATGGGAAGAACAGGGATGGGTCATTCATCTTGATATAGTAGTTTAGAGATATTTTTCTCATTGACATCTTTGTTCAGGCCCCCCACTTGGTGAAGCTAGTAGCTTCCATCTTGATAGTTTCGGGGATGTTGTTGCTAGGTGTGTGATTCCCATGGGATTTGTGAGAAAGAGGTAGCTCTCCCAACACAAAAGTATATGTTGTTAGCTTTTAGTTTCCATGACCATCATCTTGGATCACTTCTTTGATGTTGAGTATGTTCTGCACAACAAGTGTTTTAGTTTCTGAGGTAGATGCAAGGGATGATGGGTCAAAAAATGAGGTAGAAGGTGTAGTCCCTTCATCATTCTTGGGTATTTTTCAATAGTAAAAAGGCTCAGAATCTCCATGGATGGTAACTTCTCTACCCTCAAAATGAAATTTTACACATTGATGGTAGGTTGAAGCTACAAATTTTAGGGCATGGATCCAGGGTCGACCAGGTAGGATGTTGTAAGGAAGATCAAGGTCTAACACTTGGCATGTAGTTTATGTGATGATGGGGCCCACTTAGATGGGTAGTGTGATGATGCCTTGTGATACTCGTTCTTGGTCATCATATGCTCTGATGGTGGTGCTCTTTGTTTTCTCAATAGTATCTTCTAAATAGCCTAGATTTTGATCAATTGAAGGGTGCAAATGTTTAGACCAACCCATCCATCTACTAAGACTATTTTAACCCTGTTCTTATGAGCAATGACCTCAAGGTGTAAAGCATGATTATGAGATGGTTGTGATGGTAGGTCTTGCTCTGAGAAGGTGAGAAGATAATTAGTGATATGCCCTACCATAGCTTGAAACTATTTTGTATTTATATCCTCGGGGATAGATGACGTAGATAGAGATTCCTCTAAGATTTCACTATGCGTGGGGGATAGCCTCAATGGTTCTAAGATAGAAATTTGTGTGGGGGTCTTCTTAAGTTGATCCAAGAGATTGTACTTGCTAGTGCTTTCTATTGGCTGAGTAGGGTGTTCTCTAGATTGAGATGGGACTCCTTGGATGGTGACTTTACCACGTTGTGTGGTGACTCCACACTCCATACTAGGCCCTTTAATGGTAACAACAGTGATGATACTATCAAAGGAAGTGAACACATTGGAATAGGTATGTTGCACATTTGTGTAATCCTTAGCTTTTCTAGTGTTGTTTCCTTTGCTATGATCTGGCATAGGGTTCTTGTATATCTTAAGATCCTGATTACCGACTGGTACTTCAACAGATATGGCTTTGCTCTCTATGAATGAGATCTTGAATAATATTTTTGAGCCTCATGTAGTTTTTTTTTTGTGCCCTTTGATTTTTTGAAAGTCACAAAGATCATTCTCATTGTACCAGGGTGGTTTATCCTGCGGTTCTTGGTAGTTTTCAAAACTTGGAAGTGTTATCAGGTTTGAATCTACCAATTTCTTCATAATATTATCAATGGGTTCTGATAACTGTGTATACTTGCATTTTAGATAGTTGTTCTTGTTAGGTGTTTGTATCTATTGTGTTTCGGTGTTGTTGACCTGATTGTTTTGGTGGTGTTGTTTGCTACACAATTGGTTGAACATTAGCGATTTGATTATTGTTTGTCCTAGGAGCACTTAGTACCACCTTAGCATCCACCACTCCATCATTTGTTACATTTTTGTTCTTAGCCCAGACACGAGGCTTTTCATTTGAATTGGTTGATGGATAGTTGTCTTTCTAGGCTTGAGTATTTCCCTATGAGATTAGAGCTCTCTCGATGTTAAGGGCTCTAGGGAGAAGCTCATAATAAGATGTAATGCACCTATTTTTCAAGTGAAAGGATAGATCTAGATTGAGATTTTCTATGATAATGCCTACTTGTTGTTCATTGGGAATTGGCCACTTAGTTTTACTCACTCTTTACCTCCATCATTGCAAGAAATTGGTGAAATATTCTCCCTTGTTTTGTTTGAGAGTATATAACTCTTCTAAGCTTATGTCCATGTCAAGATTAAAGGAGATGTGATCTATGAATTTGTCAATGATTTCTTGGAAAGTTTTGATACTGGGAGGTAATTGAGAAAACCAGTCCATGGTAGGACCTGTTAAAATTTGTGGGAAAAGGCACATCAAGTAGGACTCATTATAAGTGACCTCCATACACATGACTTTAAACTCTTTGATATAGTCCACAGGATTTCCTCTCCCTTTGTATTTGTCAAATTTTGGGATTTCAAAATCAAGAGGGAACGATACCATTGTGATGTTTCAATCAAATGGATATGGGCATAGGTTCTATGTATGGGGTTTCTTCATTTTTCCCATCTGGATATCCTGCATTTCTTGTGTTAACGCCTTGAGTTGTGATGCCATATCGTCGGGTGGATTAGGTAGAGGAACATATGTTTTATATTGTGGGATGGTGGATGAAGTGTACGTGGGATTCTGATACGATGATGTGTTGTATGGTGTGTATGGTGGTGTAGGATAAGGTGATGATGGTGTAGGCATATATGTTCCTAATGTGGTATAGGATAAGGTGTTGTATGGTGTAGGGACTCCCTTGGTTTAACATTCCTTGCAAGATAGTGCATTGTGGTGGAGGAATGTAAGTTTGAGGTCCCATTTTATTTTGCATGACTTGGGGGACAAACGGTAGAGATGGGAATGGTTCTGTTAAATATTGTGATGTTAAAGGCACATTGGGACCTTGGGTCCACTGATTGAAAGGATTCCCTTGACTGATGTTTTGGAGATTCCCTTTTGTTTGAGATGTGGTCAAGGTATTACCTTGGTTGATGGGGTTTGTGATCAAGGGATTGTTTTGATGTGGGTTGATGATGGATGAGATAGATGTGTTTTGGGAAACTACTGGGTTTGATGTATCAACATGAGGATTGGATGAAGATTTTACCTATTGCATTAAAGGTTGATTTTTCATGAGGATATTACCTTTCCCTTTTGTGTCTACTTGTGATACTTTGTCCACACTACTTTGCGGGATGTTGAGAACACTTGTGGTAATCATGGGTATGGAGGAAGATGGGTGTCCTTGATATGTTCAGGTTGTTGTGGAGTAATCAAGTGTAAGCAATTTATATGGATGTTGGGGATCCTTGGGAACAGGAGGAGGACCAAATGTTGGTGTCCAAGTGGTTGTTTGAGATGGAGGATTGGTATCAAGGGTACACACAAGTGTGCTGCTTTCAAATGGAAGAGTATGGCCAAAGTCCTTAGCAAGAATAGCTGCAATACTAGCTGTTGGTGTTTGATTAAGCCCTAGTGATGGATTTTTTTGAATAGTGGATGAAGTCAAGCCTTGTTTCAATGACGGTGAAAAAAAATATGGGAAATTAGGAACTCTATTTTTTAAGGCTTGATTCTCCATGATTTCTTCTCTAGTAAGTCCAAATGGGTTGTTTATGATATCTTCTATCTCAGATGGCCTTGATGGTGACGAAGGTTGTTATGATGGGGTAACATGACTTCTTGGATAAAATTCTAGAGGATTAGGATCACTTGAGGTAAATGTGACTTTGGTTTTCTCCATGATTCTCTTTTGTTGTGATCTTTTTTTTACCATAAATTTTGGGTCAGCCATAGGAGAGTTGTGTTGTGATTTGTAATGTTTGAACTCTCTAGTTGGCTCAAATCTAGGTAAAAGGGATGCTCTAAGTATTTTTGGAGCAATGATGGTAGTGGGGGATGAAAATATGAGTGATATAGGGAGTGATCTTTGTAAATGTTTTGGGACAACACTTTTGACTTAGGTTTGATGTTTTGATGTTTGGATAAAGGATGTTTATGAACTTGTGAACCTTTAGGGTAGAATTGTGACCTTCAAGATAAACTTGTTTAAAGATGATAAATAACTTAGCAAAATGCATTGAAAAGGATTCATTTCACATAAAAAGTAGCTAAGTTAGGGGTTGTTTTGATAGGTGTCCAAGTTCAAAAGTGTTGGTATGTTCAAAATTTTTGCAAAGTTTTGGTTAAGTGAAATTTGGATTTTGATGAAGGGGGTGGATGAAATGTTTGACCCAATATTGACCTAGAGTGAACCTTTGTTTTCAAAGATCAAGGTGGTGAGAAACATGCTAGACCTCTAAAGTTTTCACATCCTAAAGATCCAATGATTTAGAGAAGTTCAAGATCATGAAAAAGACTAGGGTTTTGACTCCAAAAGAATGCATACAAGTTTGGATTGTTCCTTGAAGCACATTTATAGAAGTTGTATACCAACTTATTTATATTTTGGTGAAGTGATAAAAGTGTCTTTTGATGGATTTTTGTCTATGACACCTAAGTTTGAAGTGAAAAAATGTAGAACTTCTCTTGGGGATTTTGATTTTGAGTGAGATCATTTAAAAAACTTCAAGTTTATGGAAGAAAATAGGATATTTATTGCCACACGGGTGGTGGTAATATGGGCCTTCAAACCACAATATCAACTTGTTCCTCTTCTTCATCTAATATTGTTGTGTTTCTCCACTAAATGGGTGTTTCCTTTGTTTCAAAAGTGAAGCTTCTCAAACTACTAATTATATTTGTTTGTTCTCCCTCAATTAATTCAAAGTTTGGTTAAATGATAACACTTGTAAGGTCGAGTTGTTCAACTGGAGCGATCAGATGTGAAATGGTCATGTGGAGTTCAATTTATCAACTTATCTTGCTCAGATGAGTTTCTTTTACCACAAACACTTGTATTGATTAGGTTCAAACTAAATGTCCATGTCAAAAAACATCATAAATTTCACAAGGTCCATTTTGTGAAAATCATGAGATTGAAGACATAGTTGTCTATGTTAACTTTGGGTCAAAGTATGGATTGAGATATAAGTCAAGATATTTAGAAATCTCTAAGCATAGAAATCCTTAAGACAAGCATTAATACCAAGGATATTTCAAAGGGTATCCATACTTATACCAAAGGGTTTGAAATTTTGAGGAAGATCATGAATGTTTGTTTGCAATGTGTTGGATCCAAGAAAAGTATTAAACTAACTCACAAGAATTTACTGCCTTAGGTTCAAAAGATACTACTTGTTGAATCCCCATTTGGATTTCTCCAAGCACTAAGACAATGTGAACAAATAGAGATTTGGTGACACTGGCTCCCCCTTACACAAAACACACTTCTTGGGACCACCAAATCTCAAATCCTGAAGATTCGAAGATCCTAAGGATTTTCCTATTTCAACAATGAATAGTAAAATGTGGGGCGGCTTCAAAATGACTATTCTTGCACTAGCAAGCATAAAGGTTTTTGGCTTCTAAACAATTGGTTCTTAGTAAGGACTTTTGTACAAGGTGGCCATTCACGCAAAAAGATTAGCTCAAGATTATTTCAATTAAGAGGCCTCCTAGTCCCTTCCTAGAAAATTATTTTGATGTGTCACACAGACACTAAGGGTGGCACTTGTCGGTATGACACATCCACACTTTTTTCTTATGAATTTCATCACAAACACATTTTTTATATAGCAGTTTGAAAGAGCTTGGCTTTAGCTTGTTACTGCTTGGGTTGTTCCCACCTTTCAAAGTGGGGTGGCAGGCCCTCTAAAAGTATACAAAATCAAGGAAGTACATTTGTTGTTCGATCTCCCAGACCACATGAAGTGCAAGGAGAGAGCACTCACAACGCCTTTTCCTCACACTAGCATGGGGTTCATTTTAATCCAAATCAAAATATGTGGGCAATTATACAAAATGTCAAAGGAATGCTTTTGATTCCCAAGATCACCGAGTGGTGCAAGAGAAGAGCATACAAATTCAATGACGAAAATGTAAACCACAAGACATAGCAAACACTTGTTAATTTTAACCCTTAAAGCAAAGGGGAGTTCATTTTAAGCACCAAACTGAGTGTTAAGTTATATTGTTAAATTTTAATCCAACAATTAAAATAATGTGAGGGTTCAATTTTAACTAATTTGAACTAATTTTAAAACCCAATTGAAAGATAGTGTGGTCCTAAAGCATCAAAATGAAAAGCATGATAAATGGGTTATAATTGCCCCAAAATTATCACAACACTTGTTACAATTATAAGATTTAAAGATAAGAATTCTTCTTCACTTTGAATTTTATTGTCCAACTTGCAAAACCCAGTTAGCCTAAAAACTAGAACAAAAGCTCGAAGACACATTGTTAATGATCAGATGAAGAGAAAAAAAATTAAGGCACATGCTAAAAATCACACTATTTTTTCTTACCAAACAAAAAGTGTCACTATTCACAATAGAGTCACCATAATTCAAATGAGTGTCACTTTGGTGAAAAATAACATCACTTTGTAGAAAGATAGTGACGATGGTAGAGTCGCTATTTGGTGGCATCACCATTTTTAAATTTTTGATACTTCTAAAAAGTATTAGCATCACCGTTTGTTTTAATCATCACCAGTGTATTATTTAGGCATTGTTGTATCAGATGGAAATATCATCGCTATATGGTGACACCTTTCAAAGGCGTCGCTAAAATATCCTAAAGCATTGATGTATTTGCAAAAAACTATTATTTGCAAAAAACTAGAAAATGGACTTTAAGAGAAAAATTCATTAAATGTGATCAATTACGCCCTCCTAGCACCAAAATGTGGTTGATGGATTAGTATGGGATGACTACACTTGATCCATGAGGATATGAAGTATATTCAAGCCACTAAACATCAATCCAATAGAGACCATTCAAATAAACACTAAACTAGGAATCCATTGAAAACTTAACATGTTAAACTATGAAAGCTTCAAAACACCTATTCTAATCCATTGAAACTTATCCTATTGGGGGAGTGGTGTCGCGCTCATGTGGAACGGCGAGCCTTTCCCAATCTCGTGGATAAATAAGCTTGTTTCAATCAATTTTATTGAAGAGAATTGATAAAACCATTGTGAGATGTGTGATGAAACATGATTTAAGGCTAAACTAACATGATGCAAGCTATTTAATCATGATTTATGCTGAGATAATTGATATGGATGTATGCAAAGCTAATCTAAATGGATTTTAAGCTAAAAAGATTGAAACCCTAATTACCAAATAAGCTACATGAATGCATCTACATTACCATGGAAGCTATTAATGAAAGCTAAGCTAATTAACACAAGTAATTAAGCTAAAATAATACTAAAAAGGTGTTAAATATGAGTGTGAGTGTGAGTGATTTCAACAACATGAGTTTGCTCTGAAAAAGATGGATCCCTTTGTCTCCAAATAGTGATCTATTTATAGGAGAGCAAATGGGAAATAGAGGGTTAAGATCAAAAAGGTTAATCAATGGTCAAGGATGGAGGAAGTTGGAGGCACGGACATGGATTCTCATCAATGGATGATAATCAATGATGAGATTTAATCAAGGGTTCTCCTTTATCTAAACAAACACACTTTTAACTTGCACAAAAAGTCATAAGTTAACTTGCACAAGAAGTCAAGTAAGTTTGTTACATAAAAGGAATATTCTCCTTTTTCAAATGAGTGAAGAAAGAGAATATTCTTTGGAATATTCTCACGGGTGAGGGAAAATAGATATTTAGCAAATTAAAACAAAGTTTTAATGTGAAAAAGGGGAAGTAATATTTCGTGGGAATATCCCGTTTTGGAGGAATGTGCAAGGGAGGAATATTCCCCTGGAATATTCCCTTGCAAGTGGGGGGAATCAGATTAATTGGTAATTGATAATTAAAACAATGTTAATTATGTAATTTAGAAGAATTATATGATATTCATTAAATAAAATGATTTAATGAAAGGGGAAAGTGAAATGACATTTAATTAAATAACTTAGGGTTATTTAATTAAATAAGAAGAGTCAGGGATTTGAATTAAATAGTTTGATGTATTTAATTTAATAAGACAAAATGTTAGAATGGAAGGTGGTGAATTAACCTAATTAGATTAATTAGGTTAATAGATGCAAATGATATAATTAATTAAATAGCTAGGCTAATTTAACCAATTAAGTGAAAACAGGATGGGTTTTAGGAGGAAATGATGTTAGTATACCTGATTCGAGTGCATGATATTATTCAAGACATTTTTAAGTGTCTACGAATATTAAAACCTTTAGTCCTGAATTTTTTTTTGCAAGCTCAAACTTAATACCCATATGTGCAAATTAGAACATAAACCAATATAGCAATCACATGCACATGAAACAACAACACATAACACCAGATGTACGTGGAAAACCCAAGATTGGAAAAACCACAGTGAGAATTGCTACTAGGATCTACTGTCCTAATCTAGCCTCACAAGCAATGAAGTTCAATTACAATTTTAAGGGATTCAATCCTAAGGAAGCACCAACTCCCTATTTTAGAAGCTACAACTTTAGGGATGCTACAACACCCTAATCTGAACTACAACTTAGTACCAAGAGGTTACAACCTCTGCAGATTTACAAATTCAATTATGCATAAACTGGTTCTACAAAAACCTATAATGCATCAATTTAGTACATAACTTTTTCTCTCTTTGTTCACTCTCACACACAGCTGTAAACAACTTCAATTGTACATTCCATATTTTGAGAAATTGATACAATAACACACTTCACTCACTGATTGTATTCTTTCTTCACATCGACCAACCAATCACCTCACATTTCTAAACTGTTATTATATAACAAATTCTTTCTTCACCAAGAAGCAACTCTAACCTTACTATAACCCTAATTGAAATTAAATGAATTATTTCATTTTGGTAGGTTGTTTCTAGGGTTTGTATGTCATTACACTATTTTTCTGTGTAGTGAATTTAAATTTAAACTGAGTGTATTCCTTCTCCTTAGAACTATCATCTTCATCCAATAACCAACCAAAATATTTGCTGGAAATCTATCTGATAATCTATGCAAGTGATTATATTCAATCATCCACCTTCTTAGATCAATCTCATCCCTTGTTTGTTGATATAAGAATCTATGCCATTGCTTTGCCATTGGATTGAGCACACTCATAGTGATATCTATTTTCATAAGAACTCATGCGAACACCTGTGTCTTCCCACGCAAAGAGTTCATGCCCTAGCTGTGTCGTTTTTCATTAGAACGCCATCGTGAACAATATTGATTGACCAAATGTTGATTTTACAACAAGGATGCAAAATCAATGAATAATTAATTTCCATGTGTCAACGTTCTATTTTACTTTCTTATCGACATCACCAAACAATCAGTTTACCATTTACACAGTTGGTTCTTGCCTCATCGCCATATCACTGTAACATTATCAAATGCACATTCATATCAGTGATGTATAGTGACCATCGCTTTATCGCTACATCGATAAGAATTCCTTTTTCATTTCGGTGATAGGAGGAAGTAGATGCAATGACCATGTTCTATCACATATCATTGTAACACATCGATCTTCACCGTTCATTGTACCACGATGGGAAGAGACATAGTGATCACTGTTAGATTGCATACTTTTTGATCTGTACCGTTCACCTCATCTCATCGTGTATCGCTACACTTCAACTCAATTTCAACAAGGTTTCTATGATACTTAGAATTTTAGTGATAGTCTTCATTTCCATTGGGTCCCACCACCACATATTGACCAACATGGATTGCTTTCCACCAATCCCCATTTCCCCACAGGTCTTGAACAAGCCCTACTGAATTCTCAATAGGTGGGCAGGCAACCGCCATGTATACACTTCTAATGTCATCGAATGACGCTTTCCACCAATGTCATAGACATTTCTATCATTGACTTCACTCATCACCAAATCAAAGAGAGTGGAAGTACAATCGATCCATACCACTACTATCACTTTGATTAGTTTTTATATCTCCTTAACGCTCCATCAAAGAGAGTCCTTCTAGACTCCTACCAAGATACTAGTTTCTCGCCAATGAAACTTAACTCTCTTCCTTTGTCATTGTGTTGAAGAGACACAAAGATAACTCACTTCGACATGTCATGGTCTTGCCGATGAAAGACTTGTTACACCACTCAAGAAACACTTATTAACACTCTACAACCTTGTATTTCATCTCAGATTCACCTTTGACATCATGTAAAAAAAAAATTCATTTGCATTTGCATGATTGACACTACTCATCTTACTCTTTTGACATTGTGAAGCATTTTTTCCTTAATCGCTTTGATTTTCAGCTTGTACCATGTTTTTCAGTTTTGAGTGTGCTCGCGCTCAAGTAGAGTTATCAGAAAGGTACGTAATGCACCATGTGGTCGTTGCACAACTTTCATCTTTTGTCTCCCTTTCAGGAGAGAGTTCAAAACACATGTTGGCTCATTGAGGATTTTCTAGGGAGCTATATTCATGAGCTCGAAAGTGTCTGCCTTTTGGACATGTCACCTCTTCGTTGCGAGCGGATTGCGTCTCCTGTGGAGTGATATCTTTTAGGGAGTTTTTCAGAGCTGGCTAGCCTTTTTCTTTTCTTGGTTTTTGGGATGGAATCTTTGAGTTGGTGCCTTTGGGTGATGTGATCGGTCAACTAGACCTTTTTTCCAGGCTATTTTTTTTAGGATTTGATCATTTATAGGCCTCTATATTTGCTAAATATCTAAAAAAAATCAATGCGACAGCTGAGAATTGATGATAAAAGATCATTGTGACCTAATCAAAGATCTATGATCGAATCATGTGCCATTAACTATCAAACATGTGGAAATATTAAATTTTGTGCTAAGGCGATGTTTTTTTTTTTTTCTGCAGCTATATAAGGAAGGCAATGACATAATGAGGGGTTAGAATTTCAAGTTTCAGTTTCCTTGGCTAAGTAAAGTTTCTTTAGTTTTCTTAGGATATAGAATTATTTTTAGAAGCACAATTGCAAAGCTACTTATCTCTGGCATGTTATGTCTTTTAAGGATTAAACTATTTTCAGATTGGCATTTGACCTTTGTTTTAAAGTTCATTTGATATTTAAAGCACAAACTATTGAGGATAAATTATTGAGAATGTGCATGTATGGCCTTTTTCAAGTTTTCTTTCTTTATATTATCATTTTGAATGAAACACTGTGTCTTGCAAGTTAAATCTGAATAGTGTAAGTAGCTAATTTTCATGCTGTATACTCATATGGTAGAATAGTGACTTGTGAAAATTGGATTATGCCATTGGAATTCTTTGTTTTACTAAAGGGTTGTTGTTTTACTATATTATGTTGTATTAGGAGAAAGAGCTTATGCAATTTCTGAACATTCTTTTTGTTACCCTTAGAAATCTTTATGTTTGATCAGACCTTAATGAACACTTCCTGCGGGAAGATTTGAAAGTATGCATTGTACTTGTTGTTAACCTTTGTTGTTCGTCCTCTTTCCAAAAATGAAGGGTTGTGGCGTTCTATGTCTAATTATATCAATCATAGAAATGGTTGGGTTTGAAATGTTGTAAAAACATTGGCGTATCACCCTTTTCATGTTTTTTATTTACATTTCTTTCTACCCCTTACTTCAAACCCCCAAAGAAGAGCTGATTTTCTATAAAAATATCGAAGGTATTCAGTGATGTGAAAATTGGTCCCCCACTCACTAAATTTCCCATAAGACTGTCAAAGAGGTGCAAGATTTGATGATCAACAGTTCTTTTTCTAGCACGCCTGGTGGGACAAGAAGTTTTTTGAATTCCTGATTAGAAGTCAGAAATATTTGTTGAATTGGGCTAAGGAAGGAAACTAGAAGTTTCATGCCCAAAGTCCAAAGAAGAGCATCTTCGAGAGGTCACTTCTAGTACTCTCAATTACCTACCTCAGTACCTAGAAGGAGAAGACTTACAGGTTTTGTATCACCTGTAAGGAGCAATAGAGTAAGAAGTAAAATCCCAATATCTAGAGCCTTATCTACCCCACCCAAAGGCTTGAACTTCCAAATTAGAATACTTGTATACCCGATTCACAGGTATCTTTTCTCTATGCCTCACGTACCTCCTCCTCCTAGAAATTTCTTAACATGGGATAGTGGTAGTCTGTTACAACCACCCACACCCCTAGACATATGGCCTGCTATACCCGCTAATGCCCTTAAGGCTATTCTAAGATTCTCTAGAGAAGACTTCAAAACCCCTTCTAAACACCTTTAGAATATAGTAGAGGTATGTAGGGTACATAACATATCAAAGGATAACATCACCTTGAGGTTGTTAGCTGCCTCTTTCAAAGGAAAAGCCCAAGATTGGTATCGATATTTGGCCTCAGGCTCTATCATCTCTTGGGATCAACTTGGGGAGAATTTTTTCATCTCTTGGGATCAACTTGGGGAGAAAATTTTTGAATGCTTCTCAGAGAAAGGAGACCAATCTTCATTGCTGCAGCAACTAATTACCATCAAGATAGCTTCGTAGGAATCCGTGAGCAACTTTAACACCAGATTTCACAAGTCTTGACAAAGGATCCCCTTGACTGCTCGACCTCAAGCCGTGATGGCATTCATGTTCTATTTGAAGGTTTTCAATTTGAACATTGTAGGTATGATAACCTCCATGGGAGGGGACATCTTGCTCGACGCATATGAGATGACAGTGTGCACAAAGAATAGTCTAATTAATGTTAGGAAGCTTCCACCTCAACCTCTGATGCCAGTATTTGTGGAAATATCTGATGCCCCATGGGAAGAATCTACTCCAAGCACTTCCACTGCACAACTGACGTCGGTTGCTCCGCAGTCTATGTACGTGTATCCCATTGCACAAACAAGCGTGTTAGGCTTTTCCTCAATCGTGATAGACATCGTCGACATGAAAAACCTCACGTGGACTTTCACTAATGAGTTGGTCCTTATCAAGCGACAACAAGCAATGCCTTCGAAGTAGACTACGCAAGCCTATGGCAGAGGAAATATGTCTTATCAACACAATCCATACCAAGGATCCTCCAAAGGAGGAGGTCAGAAAACATCATCTACAAATCAGATAGTTATGGTCACCATGCCACTATAGACAGTCAAGGATAGCTCAAATAAAGAGCTAATTCTGGGCCAGAATAATTTGGTGGAAGATGAGAATATATGGTGCTTCCTGTGCAACGATAGTCATATGCCCTAAAATTTCCCAAGAGGGAATAAGCAATAGAAGATAGCGAAATAAAGAAGCAAGGGCATGCTTCCAAATGCAGACAAATACGAGTCCTCAAAAATGGAGAATGCTCACTTTAGAGAACAAATGCAAGGAATGTCCTTGGAACAAGAACTAGATATTGCACCCGACTAGGCTTTATTTTCTTGGATGGAAGAAGATGTAGTGTTCAAAAATGAAGCTCCGATGACTAGTGTTCCATAAGTGCAGTTAGATTATAGCACAAGGTCCAGAAGAAGGCTAACGGGAGAATACATGCAACAACCTTTGCCACGTTTGTTGCCATGTCAACTGCTCTCATGGGAAAAGAAGGATCCATTGCCCATTGTCTGACCTTTTCTGCAGCTGCATAATCCACCATTGGTAGAGAAGGAGATAGATAAGGCACCGAGCCTAGCCACAATGAAACGTTTCTTTCCGAAGAGAAGAGAAGTACCAATGTACAATCCTAAGACTCAACCAGTCAGGAAGCTCAATGTAGTGGAACAACTAAAAAATGTGCCTGCCAATGTATCATTGTGGGACATCATATCCATTCCCAAGCAAAAGACATTACTTTGAGAAACATTAAAGAAAGAAGAAAAAAGCCCATAAACGGATGTAACTCAACCGTGCAATCAGAGTAGAGACAAAGGATCCGTGCCACCATCTCAAGCTCCGAAAGAAACAACTTACACGAATGATGTAGGCAATGCAAAAGAGAAAGAGGTGAGAAAAACAAAGCCCACACCTTTCTTTTTAACTCTTATTGTGGGGGATAAGCTTTTGCATAATAATATGATTGATTTGGGGGCTAGCACGATTGTTATGCCAAAACAAGTGGTAGATGCTTTGAAACTTAATTATGAGCCCCTTGAAGAAGGAATCATGCAACTAGATGAGAAGAAGGTTCTGACCATTGGTTGGATAAAAGATCTATCTCTGACCCTCTTCTCGTGTCCAAGCCAAATAGTCACATAGGAAATAGTAGTGATAGACATTCTCCTAGTTTTCAAAATGTGTCTTTCAAGGGATTTCATTGCAAAGCTTAGCGGATACTTAGCACTTGACTGGTCCCAACTAATATTGAGAACTAGGCACGGGGTGAAGATGAAGATTCTATCCAAATCCTTGCATCCTGAACACATTGTTGACAATGCAAAACCTGTGCTTTGAGGCAACGCACACCTCCATCTCTCAGCAAGAGATATTGTGTAGAAATTCTAGAAGATGAAGAAGATACAAGTGATCAGAACCTTGAAGAAGAGGTGTTGCTCAACCAATTCATTGACTCTGATCCATTTAGAAACTTCCATGCAATAGGGCTAGGCACATATGTGATTTTCGATGATGATCATATTTTCTGAAGCTAATGAAGGATCGGGACAAATCTAATGATCTGTCTAATAATCATCTATGGACCCTATATTTTGATGGTGCCAAGTGTAAAGTTGGCTCTAGAGTGGGTGTCCGACTAGTGTTTCCAATTGGATCAGAGACCCTCAAGGATTACCATTTTCATTTCTCATGCTCCAATAACGATGTCGAGTATGAAGCCTTGGTTCATGAGCTAATTCTAGTAGAGCAAATAAGCGCAAGAAGGATACAAGCTTTCAGAGATTCAAAACTAGTGGTGAGCCAGGTCCATGGACAAGTGACTGCAAAGAACAAAAGGATGAAATATTACAGGCATCGGGTTTGGGATTTGATCGAGAGTTTTGAATCTTTCAACATACAAGTTATTCCTTGATCACAAAAAAGTGTTGCTAATCAAATGACTTTTGTCAGTTTGCAATTTGAACCAATTTTTGACCTAATGAAGCAAAGCACAGTACAAGTCATTGTCCGACCCTCAATTCCCGACAATGATCAAAATTGACAAGTCTTTGATGACGACATCCAAATTGCTTCTTTCATACAGAAATCAAGGACAACTTCCAAATATTCACCACCAGGGACAAGATTTCCCGAAGATCAAATCATCCGATTGAAAGGGAACAAGCTTCCTCAAGGATTAATTTCTCTCAAAAAACTCTTTGATTGTGAAGATGCAAGGAATGGAAAGAAAATATTTACTATGGATGCAAGGGATTATGAAGAGCTTGATGTCAGAAGCGGAAAAAGGCTAAAAGTTGAAAGGGAAGTTCCTCACAAGGACAAGAAAAGACTAAAGGATCTATGTTTCAAGTATGATGGGGTTATCGCCCGGACCTATGATGATCTTAGAGGATATGACCTAGGCATAACTCAACATACCATTGATCTGGTGGAAGGATCCAAGCCCGTCCGATAGAAGAAAAGGATAGTCAACCTGAGGGTCGAAGCGTTGATGGCACAAGAGCTCACCAAGTTGGTCGAATCAAAGATCATGTATCCTATCAAACATTCTACCTGGGTATTGAATCTAGTTCCAATTCAGAAAAATAATGGCGATATCCGACTTTGTGTCGATTTTTGAGACTTGAATAAAGCCTCGTTAAAAGAACATTACCCTTTGAAACTGATGGAGTAGATCTTGAAGACTGTGGCAGGATCATAGATGTTCTCTTTTCTAGACAGTTTCTCAAGGTATAATCAAGTCTATGTGAAGGAATTCGACCAACATAAAGCAACGTTTACCACAAAGTGGGGAATGTTTGCATATTCAAAGATGTCATTCCTAGACTTCCCAATGCTGGTGCAACTTTTCAATGAGAAATGTCTATTGCTTTTGAAGGATTGATCAACTAGATTATCCTCATATATCTAGATGACTTAATAGTATTTTTGAAATCTAAATATGATCATTTTGATCATCTAGAAATAGTTTTCCAGAAATTCCAACAGTTTGAGATTTCTTCGAATCCCCAAAAATGTGTCTTTGGAGTACCTTAGGGTAAGCTCCTTGGATTTGTAGCATCGAAGGAGGGAATAGAAATAGACCCCAAAAGGGTTAGATCTATTATGAAATTACCCTTGCCAGTAAACCAAAAGGGACTGCAATCTTCTATGGGGAAGATTAATTTTGATAATAGATTCATATCGAATTTCACAGGCATTGCGAGACCCATCACCCTGATGCTTAAGGAGAACCTACTTTTAAGATGGACTCTGGAAGGAAAAGGAACTTTTGAGTAGCTAAAGATAGCCCTCTCTGAAGCCCTAGTGCTGGTTAATCTGGATTTTTCCAAAGACTTTCTACTCTACGTGTACAGTGGCCAACATAGTATAGCTTCTATGCTTACTCAAAAGTGTAATGAAGACAATGGAGAGCATCCTATCACATTTCATTCAAGGAACCTAAAAGATTACAAAGCTAGGTATAATTTCATAGAGAAGCAGGCATTTTCCATTGTCAAAAGTTTAAATAAATTCTGACACTTGTTGTTGGCCAACAAGATCACTATTCTTGTAGGTCATCCTAGTGTGTGGGAATACATCATAGAAGGAGAAATAATAGAAAAAAGGGAAAATTGGATCACCAAGATCCTATAATATGATGTGGACATTATACCAACCAAGCTGGTTTGGGGGAGAGGTCTATGTGAGTACATTGCACGAGAATCAAATCCTGAAGTGAACAAGGAGACCAATCAAGTCTACTCGAACCAATTCGAGTCTAAAGAGTCTTGGGTGGTTGATCAGACACAGTATATGAAAAAGGGATATTACCCAACCAGTCTTCCACTTCATAAAAGGAGATACTACCGACTGCAAGGCACCAAGTATGTATTAATTGAGGGTGTACTATTTAAGAGAAATTATGATGGTCTACTACTTCGATGTCTCAACAAGCTATAGGAAGAAAGAGTTCTCAATGAATTCCATCACAATCCAAAGGGTGGGCACTTCTCCGCCAAGACTATTGCTGTAAAAATCATGTGAGAAGGATATTATTGGCCCTCTATGTTTTTCGAAGCACATTATCTAGTGTAAAAGTGTACCCAGTGTCAATATTTTGTTAGCAAAAGAAAGAATGCAGCTCTACCCCTGAGCCTGATTGTAACTGAGGAACCCTTTGCTTAATGGGGTCTGGATTTTATTAGAATGATAAATCCTATTTCTAGTGTTGGACATAAGTCGATCCTCACAACGACCAACTACTTCACAAGGTGGACGAAGGACGTAGCCCTAAAATATACCATAGAGGGGGAAATTGTTAATTTCCTTGAAGAGCTAGTAGCCAGATTTGGCTCGCCCAAGACCATCATATCCAACAATGCTTGAGCCTTTGTAGGGTCAAGAATGTCAGACTTTTCTATCAGACATGGGATTTTCCTCAACACTTCATCGAATTACTACCCACAAGGGAACAGGTTAGTAGAATCAACCAACAAAAACCTAATTAGGTTAATCAAGCGTATTGGGTCAAAATGAAAAATGAATTAGCACAAACATCTGTGAGTTGCTCTGTGGGTGGATCGGATTAATCCCAAGCAAATTCTGAAGACTTCCCCCTACGAACTAGTGTATGGAAAGGAGGTAGTGCTACCTATCTCCATAGAGATCCCTACCTTACAACTACTAAAAGCCCTAGAAATTGAGGAAAGCGGCGGAATGGAAGTACTTCTAGCAAAGCTCCTCAAGTTAGAAGAAGATAGAGAAAATTGCTATGACTCCATGATAAACAACCAACAAACAGTGAAGCGTTGGTTTGACAAAAAGACTTCTAACTCAGAATTCAAAGAAGGGAGCTTAGTGCTAAAGTATGATGAGTGTACTGCAAAACCAGGGAAACACACAAAATTTGAAGCGCTATGGAAAGGACCCTTCCGAAGTAGCGCATGCAAGGAAAAGAATCTGTATGAACTTGAAGAAATGGAGGGAAATGCTTTAGATATACCCGTGAATGATATTTTTCTGAAGAATTCCATTGAAATACAAAGTTCTTTAAAAAAATTAACCGTTATGTACCATATGTAAATTTATTTTTGTAAATATGTTCTAATTCTAAGAATAAGCCATCCAAGAAGAACACTAAAGAAATGAAAAGTTGTATTATATTATATTCATCAAAAAAATTACAATATAATGCATGGACCGAGGCTCGGATTTAAACATGAGGCTCTCTTGAGCAAACCTAAAAGAGTAGCAGAGTATAAGGAAGCAAAAGGGAGGCAACAATCAAAAATAGTAAAGTAAAGCCTCCAGCCTTTGTCAATGAAGAAAAAAGGGCTCATTATTGGGTTCTTCTTCTTCTTCTTCTCTTT
This sequence comes from Sequoia sempervirens, assembly GCA_007258455.2. Classification (NCBI taxonomy): domain Eukaryota; kingdom Viridiplantae; phylum Streptophyta; class Pinopsida; order Cupressales; family Cupressaceae; genus Sequoia; species Sequoia sempervirens. The sequence goes on along the minus strand of VDFB02047230.1, from coordinate 327,623,480 downwards.
CTTTAGGTTGCAAAAAGGGGCTAAACAAATGATGCACGTGAGCCAAACAGTATAGACCTAGGGTCTACTCGCCGTGACTCTGCACCAAAAATTTGAAGTGCTTCCTCTAGGCGAGTCCCAGAATGCGCTCCACTCCATACTCTCACAACAAAAAAGTGGTCGTTGACTGAGAAGAGTAGTGGTGCATCTCAACATCCATAGTGCAAAAGTTAGAGAGGAAGGGAAACCAAGGTATGTCTATTCCAAAGTCCACATGCTTGCAAAGATCCATGGCACTTGGTATACCAATGCTTGGGATAGCCACTTGCACACCTCACCAAAGCCCCTCCATCAGCAAAGTGTCAAACATATGGTGGAACAAATCAATTATCATGGGCTTGGACACATTCAAGTCCAGCAGCGAGGCCATGAAGTGGGAAAGCATGTTGTAGTTGCTCTGGAGCTGGTTTTCATCGTTGATGAAGTCTTGGCCGACTACCCACCTGAATGCAACCATGATGAGGTGGTCACATTTCTTCACCAGGTGCTTGGTTTGATCACTAGTGACCTCTCCCACAAAGTAGTATTGTGGCCTCTATGGGGGGAGCCAAATGGGAGTGCCTAAGCCAACATTCTGATAAGTAACAAATTATGGCAGAATGGGAAACAACGGAAAGCTTGCTAAACTTAAGAGACTATATTTTAGAATGAATGTTGCAAAAGGTGGCATAGCTATATATAGAAAGGTGAGCCGACGAACTAAACCAACAGAAGGTCTATTTTTGTTCGGACGACAATGGGAAAATTTGAAGGAAAAATGAAGAAGGAAAAATAAATTGTATGGAGAATCTGACAGAATTCCTTGAGAAATAAATTTGGGCGTTTGGAGTAAATGCTCTTGTATGTCGATCGTCGACATGTGTCCTTTGCCATCATCAACGCCAACCAACTTACTAATGAGAAAAGACATGGATTAACATGCTAAATATCTAACAAATTAATGGGCACATCCTTTCAAGAGTACCTTGTATCACCTCAGCACGTTTCACATAGCAAAGAGCACAGTTTTTGATGCAATGAGTTTATTTGATAAAAAGACAGTGGAGCAAATGTACTAATTCCATTCTCATGTCATTTTTGGCATTCCTGAGAGATATAGATCTCCAATCCACACATATCACCTCGGTGGCAACATTTAATGGACCAACGATAATGGTGTAGCCTTAACTATATGTATGAGTGAGAGAATTAATTGCACTCAAAAGTAGATTTTGTTGGAAATATGTGCCTCAAACTATACAGGCTAAAACCTCCATTAGAGCCAAGTCAGTATGACAGCTTCAATGTCTAGCCAACAAGTAGTTTGTATCATTCTGTTTTGAATAGGTCGTTGTGACCTTGCAGAAGTCTTGCCGAAAGGTTACACTATGGAGTCTATCGATGTGACATAGTGTGTTTGTTATGACCTCATATTGCTCGGGAGACCTTTGGCCAATAGGCCATTCAATCGTTAGTTGGGGAGACTCTTGGCGACTACGGGCTTTGGGATATCTGAGGGTTCTCGCTAAGAAGTCTCAGCGAAGTGTTAATCTATCACCTACAACATATGTATTAAAGTCTTCGTAGTAACCCTAATGATCCGGGAGGATGTCTCAGTGAACAATGAAAGTCTTGCCGATGGGAAAAAACTTGGAATCATCGGGATAGCACTAAGGGTTCGCTAAGAACTCTTAGCGATTGATAAGTGTCCTGCCGATTGTATGCTACATGTTATTCTCTTCGGCGTATCTTGTGGTCTATCGGTAAGAAGTCTTCCGATGAACAAATGTCTCACTGACGAAGATTCAAAGGTAGATCATCAGAGTAACTCGGCAGGCTCGGTGAGAAGTCTTAGTGAGAGTTACATGTCTCACCGACAATGCTTTGTGTTGGAAGCCTTTGGGGTAACATATGGAGTTCATAATGATCTCTCAGTGAAGGGAAATGTCTTGGCAATGGATGAATACTTTGGGGTAACTTTTCTGTCTCGCTATGAACTCTCGGCGAAAGATGTGAGTCTTGCCAACTATCATTTGGAGCTCGATATGACTTCTGTCTTCGATATACCTTTGGTGACTCACTATGATCTCCTGGTGAAAGTGGTAGGTCTGGGTGACTGCTTGGTGACTCGGTGTAACCTATGGAGCTCAATAGAATGTCTTAGCGATAACTGAGACTCTTGGCGACATCGGTATGAAGGATATACGACATCGGTGAGACACTGTTAGTGTCTCACCGAGATGCCTACACAATGCGAATTCTGTTGACTGAGTAAGACCTTCTAATGTGGCATCTCATGGATGAATAGGAGGAGCTGAATGTGAATAGTTGGAAGATAGTTAGTTGCGATGGTTCTGTGAGGAAGTTCTATAGACAGAGTTCGACATGGATATACTCTGAGATTGCAGTTTGTGATCGGGTTGGATTATCAGTTGGTTCAAAGATTGATTCGACAGATTGTTGTATGATCAGTAGATGTGTATTGTTCTGTAAATTCTGTAACTCGAAGATTCTTGTATAAGAATGTTCATGGTGAATGTTGTTGTATAATGACACTAGAAAGATAAGTCTGGAATTGTATGTAATTTCAATTACTATAATACAAAGTGATTTCTCTTGGTGTGGTGGGTTTTTCTCCCGTAAGGGTTTTCCCATGTATATTTGGTGTTCTTGTGTGATTGTCAAAACTCTGTTTCTGTAATCTGTTTCATAGTGCATCTTAACTTGACTGTAATTGTAAATTTTTAAAGTGTATCTACATTCTTTCCTGAGGTATTGACGTTAGGAGAATTATTTTCCACATCTAATTTTCCTTACAAGTGGTATCAGAGCCTGGCTAGTTGTGTTATCCTTGGGGGTACATTGGGTTTTTTGTGTCAATTCTGTTCAGTGGGAGTCTTGTAGAGTTTGTTTTTTTCTAATTACAGATTAATATGTCTAGTTCATCTGGGAAGATTGAAATAGAGAAATTCAATGGCAGTAACTTTGAGTTATGGAAACTAAAGATGGAGGATCTCTTAGTAGATCAAGATCTTTGGATTGCTGTGTCTGGAACTAAACCTACAGGCATGAAGCAAGAAGAATGGGACCTTGTAGATAGAAATTCTAAGGGGCTGATAAGGCTCTATTTGGCAGACTCAGTTCTTCTCAATGTGCATGAAGAGAAGACTACCTCTTCCTTGTGGAAGAGACTGGCGTCTATTTATCAGGGGAAATCTTTGGTGAATAAGCTGTTCCTAAGGAAGAAGCTCTACTCTTTGAGAATGTAGGAAGGAGGGTCTGTAGCTGATCATTTGAATGCATTTAACATGTTGCTCACACAATTAACATCTGTTGGTGTAAAGATTGAAGAAGAAGATCATTGTATGCTTTTGTTGTGTTCTTTGCCAGACTCTTGGGATCATCTGGTGATGGTTATAGGGAGTACAACATCCAGTTTCAAGATGGAAGATGTTGTTGGTTCTTTGCTATTAGAAGAAATGAGAAGGAAGTCTTCTGAGATGGCGAAGGAGGCTCTTGCTGTCAGAGGAAGGTCAAAGGAGAAAGGCAAGAAGAAGGACAAGAAGTCCAAATCAAAATCAGAAGGGAGATCAAAGTCTCCTAGCAAGAAGTCCAAAGTGAAGTGCTGGAACTGTGGGCAACCTGGTCATGTCTGAAAAGATTGTAAAGAGGAGAAAAAGAAGAAGAAGGGCTCTTTTGATAATGGTTCTTCTCATAGTGATGGTGATGCCTTCATTGCAGCCTTGGCTACATAGGCATCAGATGATGTCTGGCTGATTGATTCTGGAGCATCATTCCACATGACATCTCACAGAGAATGGTTCACAAAGTATGAAGAATACGATGGTGGAAAGGTGTACTTGGTGAGTGATTCAACTTTGGAAATTGTTGGTCGTGGAAGAGTCAGAATCCAATTCCCTGATGGCAGAATAAAGGGAATCAATGATGTTATGCACATACTAGGTCTGGCTCGAAATCTTCTTTCTGTCAGTAAGTTTAATGATATTGGAGTACAAGTCTTGTTCTCAGGAAGTGGCTGCAAGATGACTAGAGGTTCAATGGTGCTGGCTAGAGGTGCTCGAATTGGTACCCTGTACAAGCTGGATGCACAAGTTGTTCAATGTAACAGTGTCTCTTCAAAGTCACTAAAAGCTACTCATGGAGTTAAAGAGGGAAATATCCCTAATTATGTAAACTCTACGGAAGTAAAACTTCTTGCAGAGAAGACTATGCTTTGGCATCATAGGCTAGGCCACATAGGAGAAAAAGGTTTAAAAACCTTGAAGAACAAAAACTTGGTTGAGGGGCTTAAAGATTGTAATCTGGAATTTGAATTCTGTGAACACTGTATATATGGAAAGCAGCATCGTGTTTCATTTTATGACAGTCCTCATAAATCTTCTGGTTTGTTAGACTATATTCATTTGGATGTATTTGGTCCAGTAGATGTTCCTTCTTTGTCTAAATCAAGATACTATGTGTCATTCATTAATAATTATTCAAGAAGAGCATTTACATATTTTTTGAAAAGTAAATCAGAAGTGTTCAGTCGATTTAAGGAGTTTAAAAATCTTGTTGAAAATCAGACTGGTAAAACAATAAAATGCTTAAGGACTGATAATGGCGGTGAATTCTGTTCTAATGAATTTGAAAGATACTGTAAAGACCATGGAATCAAAAGACAAAAGACTACACCTTATACTCCACAACAGAATGGAGTTGCATAAAGGTTCAATAGGACAGTGATGGAGAGAGCACGAAGTATGCTTAGTAGTGCTAGTTTGGAAGAGAAGTTATGGGCTAAAGCTACTGCTACTACATGTTAATTAATTGATCTCCAAACTCTGCTCTTGTTGAGAAGACACCCTTGGAAGTGTGGTCTGGTAAGAAGCCCTCTCTTAGACATATTAGAGTCTTTGGCTGTGAGGCATATGCACATGTGCTAGATGTAAAAAGATCTAAGTTGGAGAACAAGGCTGTCAAGTGTATTTTTATTGGCTATAGTGCTAACATTAAAGGATACAAGCTTTGGAATCCTGTTACAGAGAAGGTTGTATACAACGGAGTGTAATATTTCATGAGCTAAGACCTTCCACCTTGGATTTGCAGTTAGAAAATAGTAAGGATGTAGCAACAATTCCTCCTACACCAGAGAAAGAGGAATTGAAGATTCAAAATGTACCTGAAACTGAGGAGAGCTCAAGTAGCTCTGAAAATTCTAAAGAAGAAGAACCTCAGCCTCAGCTAGTGAGGAGGTCAACCCAAGAAAGGAAACAACCAGATAGGTATGGGTTCTCATTGATTGATTCTACTTGTGCCTATGCTTTGATTTCTAGTACTAATGAGCCTAGGACTGTGAAAGAGGCATTTAAAATGTTTGATTCAGACTCTTGGTTAGAAGCCATGGAAGAAGAAATGGCGTCATTAGATAAAAATGAAACTTGGAGTTTGGTTCCCTTGCCTAAAGGCAGGAAAGTTGTGGGCTGTAAATGGGTATTTAAGAAAAAGATTGGTCTGGATGGTAGTGTAGAAAAGTACAAGGCAAGACTGGTTGCAAAGGGTTATTCCCAGGTAGAGGGAATTGATTATGGGGAAATCTTTTCTCCTGTAGCAAAGCTAACGTCCATTAGATTTCTATTGTCACTTGCAATAGCGTATGACTTAGAGGTTGAACAGATGGATGTGAAGACAACATTTCTTCATGGTGATCTTGAAGAAGAAATCTATATGTCCCAGCCTGAGCACTTTGTTGAGAAAGGTAAAGAAAAACTGGTATGCAAATTAAACAAGTCTTTGTATGGGTTAAAGCAGTCACCTAGAATGTGGTACCGAAAATATGATACTTTTGTATTATCTTTAGGCTTTGTGAGATCAAAATCTGATCACTGTGTATACTATAAAGCTGAAAGTGATCAAGTGCTTGTTATTGCTCTTTATGTTGATGATATGTTGTTCATAGGAAATAGCAAGCTAATGATCTCTGATCTTAAGTCTTAGTTGTTTGCTAAGTTCGAAATGAAGGATCTTGGTGCAGCAAGGTATATTCTAGGGATGGAGATAACCAGGGACAGGAAGAATAGAAAGCTTTGGCCTAGTCAGAGTAAGTATATCAGGACTGTTCTTGAGAGATTTTGTATGAATGATATCAAGCAGTTAGTTGTTCCAGTCATGTAGGGAACGAAGCTATCTGTTGAGGACTTTCCAAAATCTCCTACTAAGATGGAGGACATGACTAGTATGCCCTATGCTAGTGTTGTAGGCAGTCTTATGTATGTAATGGTCTATAAAAGGCCAGACATTGCCCAAGCAGTGGGAGTACTTAGTCAATTTATGGCTAATCTAGGAAGAATACATTGGGATGCTGTGAAGAGAGTGTTTAGGTATTTGAAGGGAACTTTAGTTTTTGCTTTGTGTTACCATGGGAACTTGGTTGAATCACAGAGGACTCTAAGAATTCATGGTTATGTAGATTCTGATTGGGCAGGGGACATTGACAGCAGGAGATCCACCGGTGGATACATTTTCATGATGAATGGTGGTGCAGTGAGTTGGATGAGCAAGCGGCAAGCTATGGTCGCTTTGTCCACTACAGAGGCTGAATACATGGCAGCTACTCATGCTTGTAAAGAAGCTATATGGTTGAAACGTTTGTGTTCTAACATTGGTTTTGATGTAGGGGAAATAACAATTTTATGTGACAGTCAGAGTGCCATTTGTCTGGCAAAGAACCCTACTTTCCATGGCAGGATGAAACATATTGATGTATAGTACCACTTTGTACGAGATATGGTTGAGGATAGAAAGGTTAGTTTGGAAAAAGTTGATACTCTGGAGAATGTTGCAGATGCATTGACGAAGCCAGTAAGCACAGACAAGTTTAGGTGGTGTGCCAATTCAATGGGCCTTAGTGCCCATGATTTTTAGTAAGTTATGTTGTGCTTTGGAGGTGCCTGTATGATCTTTGTCAAGTGGGAGATTGTTGGAAATATGTGCCTCAAACTATACAAGCTGAAACCTCCATTAGAGCCAAGTCGGTGTGACAGCTTCAATGTCTGGCTGACAAGCAGTTTGTATCATTTTGTTTTGAACAGGTCGTTGTGACCTTGCAAAAGTCTTGCCGAAAGGTTATACTATGGAGTCTATCACTGTGACATAGTGTGTTCATTATGACCTCATAGCGCTCGGGAGACCTCTAGCCGATAGGCCATTCAATCGTTAGTCGGGGAGACTCTTGGAAACTACGGGCTTTGGGATATCTGAGGGTTCTCGCTAAGAAGTCTCAGCGAAGTGTTAATCTCTCACCTACAGTGTATGTATTAAAGTCTTCAAAGTAACCCTAATGATCCAGGAAGACGTCTCAGTGAACAGTGAAAGTCTTGCCAATGGGAACACACTTGGAATCATCGGGATAGCACTAAGGGTTCGCTAAGAACTCTTAGCGATTGATAAGTGTCCTGCCGACTATATGCTACATGTTATTCTCTTCGGTGTATCTTGTGGTCTATCGGTAAGAAGTCTTACCGATGAACAAATGTCTCACCAACGAAGATTCAAAGGTAGATCATCAGAGTAACTCGGCAGGCTCGGTGAGAAGTCTTAGTGAGAGTTACATGTCTCGCCGACAGCGCTTTGTGTTGGAAGCCTTCGAGGTAACATATGGAGTTCAGAATGATCTCTCGGCGAAGGGAAATGTCTTGGCAATGGATGAATACTTCGTGGTAATTTTTTTGTCTCGCTATGAACTCTCGGCGAAAGATGTGAGTCTTGCCGACTATCATTTGGAGCTCAATATGACTTGTGTCTTCGGTATACCTTTGGTGACTTGCTATGATCTCCTGGCGAAAGCGGTAGGTCTAGGCGACTGCTTGGTGACTCGGTGTAACCTATGGAGCTCGATAGAACATCTTAACGATAATTGAGACTCTTGGCGACATCGGTATGAAGGATATACAGCATGGGCAAGACACTGTTAGTGTCTCACCGAGATGCCTACACAGTGCGAATTCTATTGACCAAGTAAGACCTTCCGATGTGGCATCTCATGGACGAATAGGAGGAGCTGAATGTGAACAGTTGGAATACAGTTAGTTGCGACAGTTTTGTGAGGAAGTTCTATAGATAGAGTTCGACATGGATATACTCTGAGATTGTAGTTTGTGATCGGGTTGGATTATCGGTTGGTTTGAAGATTGATTTGACAGATTGTTGTATGATCAGTAGATGTGTTTTGTTTTGTAAGGTCTGTAACTCGAAGATTCTTGTACAAGAATGTTCATGGTGAATGATGTTGTATAATGACACTAGAAAGATAAGTCTAAAATTGTATGTAATTTCAATTACTGTAATACAAAGTGATTTCTCTTGGTGTGGTGGGTTTTTCTCCTGTAAGGGTTTTCCCACGTATATCTGGTGTTCTTGTGTGATTGTCAAAACTCTGTTTCTGTAATCTGTTTCATACTGCATCTTAACTTGACTGTAATTGTAAATTTTTATAGTGTATCTGCATTCTTTCCTGAGGTATTGACGTTAGGAGAATTGTTTTCCGCATCTAATTTTCCTTATAGATTTCTCCAAAGAAGCAAAAGGCAAGTGGCTATTATCGCTAGAGAAGCTCTATGCAACTTTCTCATACAACCATGGTGGAAGCATCAACCTCTGGTAGACAAGCCATAGTTTCATACAAAAGACCTGGTTATGCTGATGTTTTTGGGTGCAACTTGTTCGCCAACGCCCTAGTAGTAGAAGAGCAGCCTTTTGAGCACTATAGAAAGGCTGAACCTAATAAATGCATCCAAAGAGAGGCAGTGCAAGACATCATTGATAATGTTTTTGATTCTCAGTTATCATCCAACCCTAAAAACCTTAGGGAAGGTAGGCTTCAGAGGATGTTGGAGCATGAACCGTTAGAGGATTTTGTGTTTTCACTCTGAAACAGTGGCTTGCCATAGTTTATGTTGCGTATTGTACATCCTTACCTAGAGTTGGTTGACGCATGTGCGAAAAAGTTTAACAAAAATATAGAGGCCATTGAGGGCCGAGGGGTCAAGATTACCATTTCTACCAAAGCTATACGAGATATGTTGTGTATCCCTATGAGCTGGGGTGTTGAGCTTTTTGATGAAGAGCAGAAGGATGTCATGGGGGAGGAAATGTTCAGGAAAACAAATTCTTACAAAGATGAGACAAAGGAAAGATCACAGAGAGGGCAGATTCGTTGGCCTCTTTTGCGCAAGAAATTTAAGGACACATAGTCTATGTTCTCAATGTTGGCCTAGATTTTTGGCCTTGATGATGATGAAGAGGTTAATCCTTTCTAGTTTTCCATAGCTCTTATGCTTAAAAGTGGAAAAAATATAGAGGTACTATGATTTTTCTAAAGTAATAGTTGGGAACATGGGGGAGTAGCTGAAGAATTATAGTTTTGAGTCCAAATTTAGGTATTCTTCTATCCTGGCTCATTTGCTTTTACATCAGAATTTTGAGTGGCTAGGAAGGAATGTACCAGTATCTAGGCTAGATGAAAGGGGCTATCTCTAGCCAGTTTCTATATGGACCCATGTGTTTTTGAGGACAGGGGATTATTATCAGTTTTTAGATAATTTTCTGAGGCCAGTGCTCTAGGATTTGTTGCCCTATCGCATTGGCTGTTTCTCTCAAGAGGATATGGAATGGATAAAAGACCCACTGACCCCACTGGATTATTTCCTAGGTGAGGATTTCACATTCATCAGATTTCATGGCTTTCCTAGGGAGGCTTTACGACTCCCCAAATTTTTAATAGATAGGGTCTTTGTGTTGGAGGCATTCCAACAAGTAACCATCATTGAAAAGATTTATGTTGTCAGGAGGAACAAAACAAAGCTTTACGATCTTCCCCTTGTGATTGCTAAGAGTCAGGTAATACTGGCTAAGTGAAAGGCAGAGGATGAGATCGCAAATTTACTGGTAGCCTTGGGCTTGGTCCTCATTTGCGACAAGTGGAATTATAACCTGAACAAGATTTATAGTTTGAGACATGAGATTCGAGATTATTTCCAAAGAAGGAGTAACCTAGGTCGAGAAAGCGCAGAGATATACATTGACTTGGCTTGCATTCCAGAAGAGTGGCCAAAATGGCTAAGTTTCTACGAGCCATAGGTAGAGTATCAGAGGAATATTTTGATGGGAAAATCTCTCAACACACAATTGAAGTGTAGTGGATGGTAGGAAAGGAAAAATGCATACTTCTAGAGATTTTGATAGGAGATGAGGTGCCTAGGTGCTCTGTTTAGTAACTTTTAGCTGCTTGATGATGAATTTGAGGACTTATATGATAAAGAGGTTGATTACGAAAACAACAATCCAAAAACAATCCATGAGATTGACAAGGAACAAGTTCCACCTCAGGTTTCTAGACCCCAAGAATCTGACAGGTGGAGAGACTCGAGGTGAAGGGATTCACAAGCTCCATCTACCTCTGGTACTCAAAGTAAAGGTAAAAGGACTCAAAGGTCTCCAAGAGGATCCGCAACGACCACTAAAGGCCAAGTTTTAGAAGGATTTGCTGCCAGAGGATCATAACGTGCTAGTTTCGGTCATACAAAGCAAAGAAGGATTCAAGATCTGGATGCCCCTAATGTACCGGTCCGACATGAAGAAGAAGTGGAGTTCGTCATACAAAATGTTCTGACCACTATGACTCAAGTAATTTTCACTCCCCCTCTTCTTCTTGTTTCTGCATCTTTGGTCAATCCTCTGCCCCCTCTTGTGGAAAGAAATCCTCCATCCTCAGACCCTGAGATGGTAATCTTGAATGCACCCCCTGCCATTTTTAATGAACCCACTGAAACCACCCCGCACGCCGAAGGAGCATCATCCATTGTTGTGTCTTTAATCACCTTGTCAAGGCCCCCCATTGAAATGGCTGATATCACTGCTTTACCTATCACTCCTGGCCCATCTACTTCTGGGAAGGCACCTCTCCATCAGCCTATTTCTATGTTCACCCCGATTGGTTTTTCCCCTACTCAATTTGGTGTTCCACCCTTTTCCATGATCATGTTTCCTTTTGCATCCCCTCATGCTCACACATCTGAAGTTTCCCCTACCGTAACCCTTTTCAAACTACCCCCTGGTGCTTCCATTGCAGCACAAAGCATCAATTTCCCTTAGACTGTGCATGTATGACCTTTTTCAAGCTTTCTTTCTTTATATTATCATTTTAAATGAAACATTGTGTCTTGCAAGCTGAATTTGAATAGTTTAAGCAGCTGATTTTCATGTTGTATGCTCATATGGTAGAATAGTGACTTGTGAAAATTGGATTATGTCATTGGACTTCTCTATTTTACTGAAGGGTTGTTTTACTATATTATGTTGTATTAGGAGAAAGAGCTTATGCAATTTATGAACGTTCTTTCTGTTACCGTTAGAAAAAATTATGTTTGATCAGACCTTAATGAACACTGCCTATAGGAAGATTTGAAATTCTACACTGTGCTTGTTGTTAGCCTTTGTTGTTCATTCTCTTTCCAAAAATGAAGGTTTGTGGAATTCTGTGTCTAATTATATCAATCATAGAAATGGTTGGTTTGAAATGTTGTAAAAGCATTGGTGTGTTACCCTTTTTATGTTTTTTATTTACATTTATTTCTACCCTTTACTCCAAACTCCCAAAGAAGAGTCAACTTTCTATAAAAGTCCCGGAGGTATTTAGTGAGGCGCAAATTGGTCCCCCACTCATTGAATTTCCCATAAGACTGTTAGAGAGGCGCAAGCTTTGATGATCAATAGACATCAATGAAAATATTTTTCTAACACCACACACAACACTTTAACACAATATAGAATATTCCAAAAACATCCTGCAATCCAACAAATTCCTTCACAACAACTTTCACTTGAAGAACAAACTCATCTTGTTCACCCAAATAATCTTCTACACTGCAACTCAAGAAATCAACTTGAAGAGCACCAAAACATGAATAACTTCAACTGAAGGTAGATATGAACCTTATCAGCACACTTCCAAAATTGCAAGACCAAAAACCAAACAACGAAGAAATGCAGAGAAAAAACATTTCTCCTAGACACCACTACAATACACAATTCACACTCTGGTTAACACAAATTTCTCTACACAATGATCCAGAACAAGAAAATCTAGATTTAACACCTCTGAACACCTTTGATCAAAATATCTAAACTACACAAGACGATCTTTAACATAGAAGAAATGCAGAGCAAAACCAGAACACCACTTTGTATGCTAGAACAACTCTACAACATATTGTTTATTCTTTCATTCAAATTTTCTCAAAAGCATAGTGAAACCAAGCACCAAAAACACATTCTCATCATCTTCACCACTTCCTCATCATCACCAAATGAACTTCAACACAACAACTCAACCAAACAATATACACAAACAAAATATTATCAAAACAACACTAGAGGTTGACACTAGTAACACTTACTAATGACAACATAATGTAACTACTCAAAGCATCATCACAAATTTTCAGTCATCATCAATGAAAAAAAAACATAAGCCTATTGAGATCAATGATAACACCTACTCATACTTGCAACAACTATTTCCTTCAACCCAAAAATAAGAAACTATTTCCTTCAACCTTATTAGATTCTATTTCCTTCTTTAGAAAATTATTCCTTTCCACGATTATAGTCAATTGATTCAACAGTGTATTAACATTCATACTCTCTCTTTGGATCAAGAGTTAAGTGCATAATCTATTCACGATTAATTTACTAAATTATCATTCATTTATGAATCATCATGTTTTAGCTAATTCATTTATTAATTTAGGCTGATTTATGTTTCAATGTATATGTATTTTTTAATTATTCTGAATTAACATTAGGTAAAGTTCAATTTTCTTCATATTTTTTTATGAATTTATTTGATTTAACTTCACAGGGTTTCACTTTAGGGTTTATATCTTAATTATTTTAGGTTTTAGATTTATGATTTCTAAAATTGTGCATCATCATTTTTAAGATTCTTTTTATGGTGTTATTCCTATTAATTTCTATTTCATTGATATATTTTTGCCTATAGTTTGTAAATTATTGTGTCATCACTTTGGCTCACTCTACTCACCCTTGGAAACCTTTTAGTGTTTTATCAAGTAGATCTATTTTTTTACCAATATTATAATCTATAAAAAATTAGACATCATTCCTACACCTTTTTTCTTCCAGATAATTAGGATTTAAGTCTTCTATTACATATTCACCCACCCTTGCATAATTCCATGTATTAGTACAATTTACATATGGGATTCACATGATCCTTTTTCCTTGGTTTCTATTTGGTTCAATAATTTATTTTGACATATTTTTAGACTTAATAGCATGTGATCCATGTTCTCTTGATTCACTGATTCACTTATGAAATTTTATTGTACAAGTATAACCAAAATGTTTGCAAAAGTATAGTATCATTAAGTATGTCTTTTTTATTAATCCATAGAATTAATTATTACTTTTACTTTTTTTTTTGGAGACCCTTACAAAACTCATGCATGATTCTCAAATATGGCATACCTCTTCTAGATGTGGTAGTCATTTTCTTGATTATAAAACATGCTAAAGTTCCTTCATTCTCATTATGACATTATTTATGTTTATTCATATATTGTGTACACACATGTACATTATGAATATACATATATATCTAGATCTATACATGCAAATTAAAATTATAACTTAATTAATTTTTGTGTAGTGCATTGATATGGATGGGATTTGGGCATGTACTAATACAAAAATTCAAAGATTGAGATTGATTTTTGAGGACCCTTAGACCACTGGGGTTTATAGAAGCAATTGTGATATGATTTTACAAAGTTTAGTTAGGTTTAGACAATCATTAGGAGATGTCCATGCATATTCTAGGGAGACTTTAGTAGTCATTCTTTCCCAAATGTGAGATCAGGTATCTAGTGATGCTCCTTTGAGTATAGTCGAACTGAGAGTGCCAAAGGAAACTATCAAAACATAATGTGTTCCCCCATATTCCACTAGATCTCAGGTAAGGGAATATTAGGTGACTAGATGCATATGCCCTAGGATGGACCCTTTGATTTATCCAAGATTTCTTGTAGCACACTATCATAATCCAACTAACAACCAAATTCCATTATATTTTGCACAACAGTTATATGTTGAGGTCCATTTAGGCCTCAACATTAACTATTTGGATTTACCACCTCATTTGGGGAAAGGGCATGGTAGGGTTTGTGTCAAGGATGCTTACCATCATATAGATCAAAAAACCCCATATTTTAGGGCCTTGGTTGGGAAGAGGATGCTTACTGTCACTCCATCCCTGATCCCTATTGGTGATCAAGTTGTCATTGCTTCCAAACGAGAAGCAATTGATAGTATTGCTAATATTACAGTCTAGGCTTAGCAAATATCTGTAGATCGCATGGGATAATACTTGATGAGACATCCACGTAGGTTTCCTATTGATTCAGATGACTATGTTGTGACAAGCATCACATATCTAGATGATATAGAATATATTGCATGTGGTGTCTAGATTATGAGGGATACAGGTCATAGATTGTTTGATGACTTGATGAGATATTATCATGTGATCTTATCATAGTTTGGGATCCCCTTACCAGATGTTGGTTAATTTATGGGTTATTGTTGTGGATATTTAAAGACTCCTATAGAGCAGTCCCAACATTTTGATATCAATCCTACATCTAGATCATTTGGTGGGGAACATGAGCCACATACTAAATTTTGGGAGGGAGTGGAATTTTTTTTAACTAACTTCAGATGAAGATATTTCTTTAAACAAAGGTCCTTTACTCAAAGGTCTTTACAAAAATACCTTCAATTAAAGATTGACCTTCAAGAGAAGATCATTTGTTCGAAGGTTCTTGTCAATTTTAAAAAGATAAAAATAATACAAGTTGAGTGAAGATTACCTTCGCTCAAAGGTATTATTTTATTTTATTTTTTAAAGCTATATGAATTGATAACTATTTTTATTGGTTCATTTGGAGTGAAGATTAGCTACGCTTGCATAGAACCAATGAAGAACTAAGTAGAGAAATAGGTCTAGTCTCAAGCTCACAACATGTAGGGGAGGGAGAGGGGATCTTCAAACAAAGGGGAGGAGTAGAGGTTCAAACGAAGATCATCTAGTACACTATTTTCCCCTCTTCTTGTAATTTCAATTTAACCATTATGCTTGAAATTTGTTAACCATATTCCTATAATTTCAATTAACCATAGATTGAAAATTGTTAACGCTAAATTTATATAAACCCTAAATAAACCCATATAAACACTAAATAAATCCATATAACCCTAAATATGCCCATATAAACCCTAAATAAACCCTAAGAAACCTTAAATAAGCCAATAAAAATGCTAAATAAACCTTAATAAACCATTAATAAACCCTAAACCCTAAACCTTAAACCCTAACTTATTTTTAAGACTATTAAATACCAGTTCCACATAACAGCTAGGCTTAATATCATACCAAATGAAATTCTAAGATATCAAGTTGAGAGGGGGGTTAGTCCCATGGACAAGATCAATACCTTTGGAAAATTCATCAATATTGTGATAGAGAATTATGTTGCATGCTTTGGTCTACATGGCCATATGGAGATTGACCAACCCGTGTGATCCAAATTCTGGAAGAGGTTGGAAGATGATAAGAGGATGGAGGACAACCTCCATTCTTAAGCTTTATACTAGATTGAAGCTTACATTAATGGTGAAACTAGCAATTTTGATTCATAAAAATAAGGGTTTCAATAAGGCTTAGACCAAATAAAAATTAGAGATATGTGTCAAGGGGAGTCACATACTACACTTCTTATGAATAATAAATTTAACCCCTATTCAAATTTTTTTATAGATTGGTAAGACCCATTTTGATTGGTCATCTATGGCTAGTTGTGTGTGTCTAAGTAGTCACAAGGTGTCGTGGATGATTATGTATGTCCTTGTTTGTACTACAAAAATCATAGGGTGTGTGTGTTACAAGTATGGGCTAGTCTAGTGGTGTTGTCATTGATGTTGTCATTGATGTCAACATTGTTCAGTATGTTGTTGATTGTACATGTATAGTTGATATGATGCTGAGATGTTGTGAGTACATGGAGCTATCTTATATGGCTGCAAATGTGTTGTGTTGATGAGTTTCCAAGTGCTTTTGAGAAAATTAATAAGAGAAGTCAGAGTGATGAATGTGTTCAAATTGTGTTTTGGTATGTGCTCTGCGTTTCTCCTGTGTTGATCCTATGCCTGTGTAGTTCTAAAGTTTTCATTATGGTGATTTGATGATGATATATTCTGAGTTTTAGCTTCTGGTGAGATGGTATGTAAAAGTTATGTCCACTAGTATGTGTGTTCTACCGGCATAGTTAGTGTTTTGTGGATTGGGAGAAATATTTTTTCTCCGTAGTCCTCCATTGTTTTGTTTTAGATCTTGTGGATCTAGGATATGTTTTGTGAAGGTATTTTCTATGCTCTGGTGAAGAAGGTTGAATTTTGGTAATATGGAAGTCATGTTTCTATATTCCAATACAAGTTCGCATAGTTTGGATGATCTGGTGAAAGGTATTCAGTGTATGAAGTATATTGTTTTGTTGCAGACGTATTTGAAGAAGTATAAGATGAAGTCTCATGAATAATGAAGCGTGTTGAGGTGTTCACATGTCATCTTCTTGTTGAGAAGCATGTGCATCAATGTTATATTGTGTTTTCATTATGTTTGGCTGACCTGGTGTTTACACTTCATTCGAAGAATAAAATTTAATTGAGGAAGCATGTAGAAGATTCAAGAATATTATTTTTGGTCTTGGTTAAATGTTTTTATTGGTCCACTCTTATTCCTTTCCACCGCATGAATTTTGAGTTTCTGACCTAATTTGAATTTATGAAATGGGTTATTTGTAGTCGTGTTGGAAAAAAAAGGAAAGACAACTGAGACGGGGGGTGAATTAGTTGTCTCAAAAAAATAAAATTTTCAAAATTAACTTAACTTAATCTCAGATTTGATGAATAAGAAAGTAACCATAAGCAATTAACACATTAGAGAGATAGAGAACACCAAGAA
>VDFB02047230.1:327471079-327597374 GCA_007258455.2 Sequoia sempervirens | reverse complement strand
ACAAGTGGGTGGGTGATGATATGATGAAACTCCTCTTTGAGGATTGGGAGGGTTTAGCTAAGTAATGGGTGGGGTGTGTGTTGTTGTTGGGTGGGATTTCTTTTTGTTGTCTGTCTGTTGTCCCTGTAAGTTTTTGGTGTCTATCTGCTGTTACTATAACTAGACTATATGCTATTAGTTTTTGGTATTTGATTTGACTTTGGCCCTCTAGGCTCCTTTGTGTAAGGGTACTCCACCCTGTAAATGTATCTTATCTTATCAAAAACTATATGAGACCACCTAAGAATTAAAATATAAATATAAAAAAAGTTCTATATGATACCATGACATTAAATCTTGAAACTACATCTGGGGAGATCCTATTTTATAGAGAAACAATCACTTTAATCTTGTAAATATATTCTTCATTCTATAAGTATAATAAAAATAGGAACTCAAGCCCCTTCATAGGCACAATTTGATAGATCCCAAACAATAATAGCTCCTATTTTCTAAAAATATTTCTATTAGAAATTATTATAAGTTGTAGATAGTATTTCCAATTAATATTTTAGTTGAAATTTTGTATTAGGATCCCTAAGATGGAACTATGTTAAATTTTTTGGAAATGATGAAAAATTAGAGAGATAAGAGTACTAGGCATCATTTTTGTATAAAAAAGGTTTATTTTTTTTACCAATATTTTGTTGGAAACTTGTGTTGTCATTGATGTCAACAGAGTGTTGTTGCATTGATGTCAACCTATGAGGAAGCATGTGTGTTCAAGTGTGTCGGTTGCATTATGTTGTCTTTAGTATTGTCAGTCGCATTATGTTGCCATTAGTATTGTCATTGATGTCAACCTCTAATATAGAAATGATGAGTAAGTTCTTATGGATATCAACCTCTTGTGTGGTTGAGATGTTGAAATGGTGTTGTAGACGTTGAGATGGTGTTTGTGGTGCTTGGTTTCAAAATTATTTTGAGAAAATTTGAATAAAATAAAGTTTAGTGTGACAAAGTGGTGTTCAATGTTTTTCTCCACATTTATTCTATATTGTTGTTGGAAATAAGCAACACTGAGAGGGGGGGTGAATCAGTGTTCAACAAAAACTAACTTTATTAATTTGACCTTTAATCCACTTAGAACATTTAATCAAAAGTAATATGTAGAAATTGAAAGCAAGAAACCACACAACCATAACACAAGGATTTTTACGTGGAAACCCTGTTAGGGGAAAAACCATGGTGGATGGCCAATCCACAATAAGTTCTAAGTATATACGCAAAAAAAGTATTACAAAATGTGAATGCACTTGCATTCAGGCTCATTACCTAGAGCTCACTGCTCAAAAGGATGGGCTCACTGCCCTTACAATGATTTGGATTAGATCCAAAATAAAATGAGTTGAATGGATAGCATCTACTAATGCTTGATTACAATTTTGGTTAAGCTCTAATGACGAACTTCTATCCTTTTGACTGATATCAAACTTTTGCTTTGCTCTACTTAAGTTCGCACAAAAAATCCTTATGCACAAGTGAAATTGTACATGATATCACTCAAATACCTTTTTTATGTTTACCACATACACCAATACACCTTCTCTCACCAAAATGATGTAATCGATCATCTAAATATATCTATGACTAAGGATTTAACCGCAACAAGTCAGCTCCATAAAACTTAAGAATATTTGTAACTTGTCGGCCCAAATCATGAATAATTTTGATGTGTATTCAAACAAGTCAGCTAGTCCATAGCTAGGACCCATAATTATACATTTGAACATGAAAAAAATGTTGGATTATTTCACCTAACACATCCACATCGTGCCATATTCGCTGAGTCGGCTATAACAAAAAAATAGACAAAAAGAATCCTATAGGACCTCCAAACTTGTATTGCAACTTATGCAACATCAGAAAACTCAATAATAAGTCATAATCCTCATGCTCATCAAGCAATTCCAGAGATCCACAACACAAAATGATGATTTGGTGAAGCTATCTGACCGGATACCCTATTCCTCAAGTATTATGCCGGTAATGCACAATATTTTGCTTTATCTGTCGGTATGCATTAGATACTGTTGGACCATGGGGATGACTTCATCCATCATGGACAATCAGCTAGTCCATAGCCATAATTCCATTGTTGGATTATTTCAGTTGCTGCATTGACAATGGACAAACACTTATGCAACATCAGAAAAAATAATAAGATAATCCTCAATCAAGCAATTCCAGAGATCCACAACACTGATCATCTGACCGGATACCCTGTATTATGCCGGTAATGCACAATATATCTGTCGGTATGATTAGATACTGATCCAACCATGGGGACTTCAGTTGCCATCAATGACAATACTAGAAGCCATATTCCAATAATCTCCCCCTTTGGCATTGATGGCAACACTTAGTGAAAAAAAAATGACTAAGTGTCAAAACTGATAAGCACACTACCAATAATACAAAATACTGCTCCCCCTAAGCATATCAAGGAATTTTTTACTTCACTCTCTCCCCCTTTGACATCAATGACAAAAATTGGGGAATCCAAAATTGCCAAACTGTACAATCATATCTAGAGACTTACAAAAATTTGAAGACATCTGCAAAGACATTCTTCAGTCCATTTAAGTTTGAGTCCCACACACTTTTTCAGACTCTCCAAAATGGTAATGTGACCATAAAGAAGATATGACATTTTTTCTGCTGCTTCGAGACTTACCGGATCAGGAGCAGTCACAACACCTTCAACTTCTTTCAGAGCATTCTCCATCATCTCAATCTTTGGACTTATTAGCCCATGAGTCCACATACTCTGCTAATAATCCTTTCATTTTCAAGCTTTGGATTATTTATTTAGTTGAGAAAATATATTAGTAGATGTTCTACATACAAAAATTTGAAGATGTCTGCAAAGACATTCTTTAGTCCATTTAAGTTTGAGTCCCACACACTTTTTAGACTCTCCAAAATGGTAATGTGACCACAAAGAAGATATGAAATTTTTTTTGTTGCTTCGAGACTTACCGGATCAGGAGTGGTCACAACACCTTCAGCTTCTTTCAGATCATTTTCCATCATCTCAATCTTTGGACTTATTGGCCCGTGAGTTCACATACTCTGCTAATAATCCTTTCATTTTCAAGCTTCAGATTCTTTATTTGGTTGAGAAAAGTTGTTAGCAACTTCTTTCTTCACCTTGATCTAGTGGTGAATTTAGCAAATTTTTTGCATACATCCTTAGAATGTTTTCATCTACTTCATAACCCATAGGCATGATCCAGACTATTCTTGGATCAACAACTTCCATAGAGCACTGGTCAATGTCTATCATGAAGCATATAGAATCTTTATGTTAGAGTAATAAGGAATCTCACTTAATTAATTTAATCATATTGGTTAATTAACTAAGTCACATATTACTTTAGGTTTACTTAAGCTAAACTTAGGCACATTAATAATTAATTATATTTATTAATTATTAAGTGTGCACACGAGGGTTTTTCTTTTTAGGTTTTCTTTAGGGTTTTCATGATCTCCTTCATAAGGATTGATTTCATTTTAAATCATAACACATTCAATAATCAATATTCTGGTTTTGCTTGCACATATCTACTCTGAGGTTTATAGAACATCTTCTCTTTTGTTCTGGATATCTGTTACACGTGATAGGTGATTGCATTCAGGTGATTCTTAGGGACTGTGAAGTTGGATTGCTCAACTTCTACATGGTATCAAAGCTCTAGACCTATGGCTTCTTGTTCGTGATTTGAAGATATTCTCTCACAACATTTTTTTTATGTGCATGGGTTTTAAGCCAGGCTGATTTTTTGTGGATCTGGGGGTCGCCTAATTTTTTGGGCAATTTTGGACAAAACGAACCTCACCATTGAGTCCGCAGTGCCCAAAAACCCCTATTTTCATATAAAGTTTCTCAATTTTGGACACAGTCATCTGGAGAGGCAAACAAATTTTCCCCAAGGCTGTATGGCCCTAGGGCACGCTTCATGAGGCTCTGAAAAATTAAAAAAACAATAAAACAAAGGGTTTTTTGACTTTTTTTTGCGTTACCAGTTCTAAAGGCAGTGCCACCTGCCTACCACCCAGCAGCCTCCCACCGGCCACCTCTCCAACCACCACCACCGGCGATCAACTCCAAACCATCGCCGCTCCTAGGCTTCAGCCCCTAAGGGCCTTGTAGAGCTCTGACGAGGTCACATCACAGACCGGGAGCCCACCACTCCGCCCCCACCGGCCTCAAAGCTCCTGTTGTGGTCCTATTAAGGACCAAGAGTTGTGCTTAAGCCATCATCACTTTGTTTACCTGCAACTCTATCGGCGGTCACATGCAGAACCGAGGGCCGAGAGAAAGAGGGCTTCATTTTTTACCCTGTTTAGTGCTGCAAGGTCCTAAAATAGGCCTTTTTTTCATTTTTTCATAACTTTTGCATACGGTGTCAGTTTTTCGAAAACAATATATCGTCGGAAAGCTAATTCTGAGAACTTCATAGTGGTGGTGATTTTATTTTTTTATTTTTCAATTTTAATGCTTTTTTCGCCTGTTAAAGTTAGAAGTTGTTGTTTTCACTCTGAGAGGCGTAACTTTTGAGTCTTGACTTCGTTTTGCGAAAACAAATAGGAGTTGGAAGTTTGGTTTAGTGCTCTACACAGATCTCAGACCTATTTTTTCAGAATTTTTTACTAGGTATCTAATATTCTTATTTGATCTCAGCCTTTACCTTTTTATTTATTTTCTTGGGAAGCGTGTAATTAGGCTATTTTTTTGAGATCAACGAGCATTGTTTTTTGCTTTGAGAGTATATATTTCTGTTTTCTATCATGGATACACATAATATTGCACCCCTTACTCCATTCAACTATTTTGGTTGGAAAAAACAAATGGAGATTCATTTGAAACACAAAGGGTTGTATAGGGTAACCATGGGTACAAAAATTGAACCTACAGGTGCTACTAAAAAGAGAAAATGGTTTAATAGGTGTGATGAAGCTTATGGTACAATATGTATGTCTCTTTCTTTTGACCTTATTTTTCATATTGAGTCTTGCACTACACCCAATGAGATTTGGACTACTTTAGAGTCTTTGTTTGGGAAGCATGATACTATGAGAGGGTTTCAGTTAGAGAATGAGCTTATTGGCTTAAATCCTAGGGATTTTGATAGCATCCAGGAGTTTTTCACCAAACTCAAGTCTCTTAGATTGTAGTTGTCATAGTGTGGTGTTCAAAAAGAAGACTCTCAGTTTATATTGTCCATTCTTTCTAAGCTTGGACCAAATTATTTAGTTTTTATTTCTACCTTTTATGCCACTAGGGATGCACTTGGTACTAGATTTACTATGCCTTCTTTTGATGATTTTGCATCTTCTCTCACTCGAGAGCAGGCCAAGTTGGCTAGCATGGGAAATTTGAAGCCCTCTCCATCACAAAAACTCATTACATCTTAGGAGCCCAAAGATCAGAAGGCTTCTACAGGCAAAGGAAAGAAACATAAACAAAAGGATTCCAAATCTCATGAGCAGTAGAAAGAGTCCTTAGATTCATCCTCCTCTTCTAAGGGGAAATCATCTAGGAAGGAGAAGTGTCCATGTGCATATTGCAAGAGGGAAGGAAATGCAGAACATAATTGCTACAAGAAGGACATTGATGAGCTAAAGCATCTTCTTCAGAAACATTAGATTGATTTTCCTTCTAGGATGTCTGCATCATCTTCTTCTCCTCATTCTTCTTCTTCAGAGCATCATGACAGGGGCACAACTAGTTTACATAGTTCATCAAATATGAAGGGAAATGCTCTTTGTGCTACTTCAGTTCTTGGATCAGGGAGATGGCTTCTAGATTTAGGAACATCTCATCATATGGCTTCTTCACAGTCTATGTTCACTTCCTTTGAGCCTTGCACTATGTCTCCCATTTTGATGGGAAACAATACTTACATGAGTGTTACAGGGAAGGGGTTTATTAGTTTTGGGGACAACTCCTTTCAAGATGTCTTGTGTGTCCCTCACTTGACAAACAACCTTCTTTCCATCTATAAGATCACATATAGAGGCACTGGGAGATCTATGGAGTTCACACCTGATTTGGTTATCATCAGAGACTTGGAGAGTAGAGCAATTATTGCTACTGGGATAGTGGATCACTCATCTCGGTTATATTCCTTTAACAATTTTGCTACTGATGGTGCTTCTCGTCCTATAGATGTTCATCACACTTCTAGTGTGACTCATCATTCAGAGGAGACATTTGGCTTCTTGAACATTGGTGTTCTCACTTCGAACCTAGTTCTTGATCCTTCTATTTCACCTCATGTTGTAGTTGTTGATACTTCTATGACTACAGATGTGGTTTCTTCTGTTTCAGTGCAGCAAGACATAGTTGATCATTCATCTTTGGAGGTTTCTATTCAGTCTTCACCTACTTTGACTTCTTCATTTGTTGAGGTCACACCTTCTTTTGTGGAGACATCTTGGGCTACACCTTCTTCACCTTCAAAGATTGCATTCATTAGGCCTCTTCCCTCTCACTTCTTTCAGGAGATGTGGTTTCTTCAGTTTTTTGGAGCTACTTCATTCTGGGGGGGATTTGTGATCTCTTCATTCCTCTCTTCTGGGGGGGTTCTTTCATGTATCTTCATGATGGATGGTGTTCTTGGGGGGCCTTATGGAGTCCTCCATCTTTCATCACTTAGTTGTTTTTTGCACTCTTTTATGGGGAGGAGTTTTGTTCCCATGTGGTTTTCTCCTTTACCCTATTTGATTTAGTTTGCATTGATTTGCAAATGGGTACCTAATCTGGCCTTGTTGTTGGGACCCATCTTTGCTTTCATGCACCTTTTTCTAGTGTTTTAGCTACTCTTTAAGTTCATCTTAAGGGGGGGTGTTAGAGTAATAAGGCATCTCATTTAATTAATTTAATCATATTGGTTAATTAATTAAGTCACTTATTACTTTAGGTTTACTTAAGCTAAACTTAGGCACATTAATAATTAATTATATTTATTAATTATTAAGTGTGCACACTAGGGTTTTCCTTTTTAGATTTTCTTTAGGGTTTTAATAATCTCCTTCATAAGGATTGATCTCATTGTAAATCATAACACATTCAATAATCAATATTCTGGTTTTGCTTGCACATATTTGCTTTGAGGTTTACAAAAAATCTTCTCTTTTGTTTTGGATATCTGTTGCATGTGATAGGTGATTGCATGCAGGTGATTCTTGGGGACTATGAAGTTGGATTGCTCAACTTCTACACTTTATGTTGTTCCACTATTGTGGCAGGAATTCTCTTTGGTGTGCATCAAATTTTGAATTTTTTTAAAATGTCCCCACAAAATTGTGTTGCGGGTTTTTCAATCACCAAGTCCACATAACATATCCCAGATCTAAACAACTATTGGCATATCTTTACACCATTGAACTTTACCAACTCCCGATACCTCACCTGAGAAGTAGAAATATAGATAGATCAATAGGTTTCTGAATTTGAATACATTCTTCTTTTCCTTCTTGATTTTTCTCAGATTCTCCAATAGTTGACCTCTAAGCACTTCACATAGATCATAATCTATATTTTGTTTGATCATTTCATATGTTGTATAGATGGTTGTGTCGGATACTAAATTCTCCTGGCTTGAGTGGTAAATATTGTAGCCTATAACCATAGATGCAAACTTTACATCAACTTTGGCAATATGATCTATTTTCATTGCCCTTCTATCCCAATGTGAGCCAGTCACTTTAGTAACCTCATCATTCTTCACCGACTTCAAAACTAGAAGTCTACCGATGGAATTTAAGCCTGTAACTGCACAAATAGCTTCCTTGGAGATTTTGAATGGTACATCTAACTACACGAATTCATCATGGACACGACTTAGTATATATCAAACCCACTCATCTTCTTCAAATATAGGAAATTTCATGAATTGCACAAATTTCTTATCTTATAGGGTTTTGAATTATGGTTTCACAGTAAAATCTTCTTGAACTATGTGATGAGAATACAATTCTAATAACTATGAACTACCCAAATCTTCAATATTTTCATGCACATATGCCCTAATATCTTTAATGTGTAGAACTTAGTACGACACCAATGAAAATGCACCTAAGGGCTCTGTATCTATGGATTTATATGGATTCCATTTGAATTTTGGATGCGGCCTATCCTTAACTTCAACTATCAGAGGAGTAGATATAGTTGCGAGCACACAAATTTATAGGTTTTGCAATAAATACCTTTCAGAGACGAAACAAAATTTGATCGCAAATTCTCCTCTATGCTTGAATCTCTTCTCAATTTGGCAATGATCACCTCAAAGCTCTCCAAACCTCTTTCCTCTTAATGCAATATGGAAAATTAGGATGGAATCCATTCTTTTATTGTCCTCGAACCTAATTCCTTACTTTTGCAATAAATTCCCTTGCCCTAACTCAACCGGTTTACTGTCTTTTATGTTCCAAGACAGATAATTCTTATGAGGATCTCCAATATTCTTCACAAATTTCATGGATTCATTTCACAATGTTTGAGAAGTATCAAATTTCCTTTTGGACTCATCTGAATTCTAGTACCAATCACTTAAAGGGGGGGTTTAGGAGTTTTTCTTGATATCTCCCCCTATGGCAAAGGCCAATAATTAATTCCCTGAGGTATTATCAGAAGTGGCTTCTGGTGTGGATCCATTTCCTTCAACAGAGGGATTATTCTTCACCCATTTCTTATGCATTTTCTTCTTGATCTCATCAGTAGTGACTTTCCCTTTTCCTTTAACATCTAGTTGCCTATTCTGATTTACTGGACCTCTTCTATTCTAACATAATCTAGAAGTATGACCAGATTTGTTGTAGCTGTAGTAGACAACACTTCTCCATCCAATCAAATTGTTCCACTGACTTTGTCTTGATCTGCATTGGTTAGAAATATATTCAAATCTATAGCATGCATAACATCTGACATCTCTATGAAATTTGTTCATCATAATTCTGCATTCACTTGACTTATGACCATACTTATAGCAATTAAAGCACTGGCCTGAGAATGATGGTCTAATTGTGTTCACCCTACTTCTACACTGAGAAGCCATATGACCAATTTTTTTGTAGACATAGCAATAGCCATTAAATCTTTGAGCATTAGGTTTCCTTACAGGATTTCTTTTGGGTCCATTCATCTGATTTCCTTGTCTGAATTTTGCTTGTCTGGAATTCCTTTGTCCAGAGCTCCTTTGACCAAATATGGAGCTTTCTCCTTCTTCATATCCAGGACCTCATTGGTCACCATCAGTCCTTTGTCCCTTGATTAGTTCATCAAGTTTGGATGAGCTTTCTTTGAATTTTTCCTTATACTCATTTGCAGTAGCAAGTTCATCTATGAGATTATCAAGTTGCTTTTCAAGCTCCTCTTCACTATTCTTGGATTGCTCCAATTCATTATCTAGTTGGCTGCATTGTTCTAAATTTTCTTTCAAGGATTGTGCAAGTTTTTCTTCATTCTTCTTCATGTCCTCAATCTCCTTGGTCATCCTCATCATGATAGATTCCATTTCACACTTCAAGGCAACATTCTCTTGTGAAAACTTTTCACATTCTTTTATTTTCTCTTTTAAAGCATAACTGAGTTGTTCATCATCCATGGTTTTGTTCTTCTATTTGAGCTAACCACATAATTCCTTTCTTTTCTCCCTTGATTCATTGATCTTGTCTTTCAATGACTGGATGAATGCATTCTCAAGATTTTCTTGCAATTCCTGGATCTCAGATTTTGACTAGTCAAGATCATCTAATGCCACCATAAGTTGTTGTTGAAGATTGCTTGTATCCATTGAGAACAATTTCCAAGATTTCCTCAAGATTTTAGAATTCTTCAAAGGAACTAGCTCTGATACCAATTGTTGGAAAAAAGCAACACTGAGAGGGGGGATGAATCAGTGTTCTGCAAAAATTAACTTTATTAATCTGACCTTTAATCCACTTAGAACATTTAATCAAAAGTAATATGCAGAAACTGAAAGCAAGAAACCACACAACCATAACACAAGGATTTTTACATGGAAACCCTATTAGGGGAAAAACCACGGTGGATGGCCAATCCACAATAAGTTCTGAGTATACCCAAAAGAAGTATTACAAAATGTGAATGCACTTGCATTTAGGCTCACTGCTCAAAAGGATGGGCTCACTGCCCTTACAATGATTTGGATTAGATCCAAAAGAAAATGAACTAAATGGATAGCATCTACTAATGCTTGATTACAATACCAGTTAAGCTTTGATGACAAACTTCTGTCCTTTTGACTGATATTGAACTTCTGCTTTGCTTTACTTAAGTTCACACACAAAATCCTTATGCGCAAGTGAAACTACACATGATATCACTCAAATACCTTTTGGATGTTTGTCACATACACCAATACACCTTCTTCACTCACCAAAATGATGTAATCGATCATCTAAATATATCCATGACTAGGGATTTAATTGCTACAAGTTGGCTCCATAAAACTTAAGAATATTTGCAACTTGTCGGCCCAAATCATGAATAATTTTGATGTGTATTCAAACAAGTCAACTAGTCCATAGCTAGGACCCATAATTAGACATTGAACATGAATTTTTTTTGGATTATTTCACCTAACACATCCATAGCACACCACATTCGCTGAGTTGACTATAACAAACAAATAGACAAAAAGTATCCTACCGGACCTCCAAACTCGTATTGCAACTTATGCAACATCACAAAACTAAATAATAAGATAATCCTCGTGCTCATCAAGCAATTCCAGAGATCCACAACACAAAACGATGATCTAGTGAAGTTGTCTGCCCGAATACCCTATTCCTCAAGTATTCTGCCAGTAATGCATAGTATTTTGCTTTATCTTCTAGTATGATTAGATACTGATCTGTGGACCATAGGGATGACTTTAGTTTCCATTAGTGACAACACTAGAAGCCATATGCCAGCAATTGTAACTATGCTCATGCGGTTTGTACATGATGATTAGAGGTGTTTAGAGGAATTATATCCAAAGTTTCAGGTTTTGGATCATGTGGTAGAAGAACTTATGTTTGCTAGTGTGTGAATTGTGAAGCCTTGTTGTCTAGGAGAAATGAGATTGCTCCGCATTTCTCCACAGTGAAGTTTCTGGTATTACGAATTTGGGAACATGCTTATAATGTTTTTATATACCTTCCCTTGAATTTTTTAGTTTCTGAGTTGTTTCAAAAGGTTGTTTGGTGTGTTGAATGTTTGTGCTAGTATGTCTGGTTGCATAGAATGAAGATGTTCTTGAGTTTCAAGTTGTTTTAGTAGTTGTACAATATATTTTGATGATGTTGGAGTATTTTGAAATGTTGTATGAATATCATGGAGTTTTTACGTATGGTTTGCAAGATGTTTTCACACCTTGAGAAGTGTGTTTGGAGTTGCTTGTTGGTGTTAGTGTAGGTTTGACTGACCTGGAATGCTAGCACTAATTATAGAGGATAATTGTTGATTGAGGAAGTGTTGAGAAGTTTGTTGGTGTATATTTGGGTCCCAATTAAGTAGTGGAATGGTTTGGTTTCACTTCTTTATATTGTGGAAGTGTTTGATGTCGACCTATTTGGTGTTACATGGTTGAGGTGTATATGTTTCATTAAGGTCGACCTAATTGAGATTGTTTTAGGTTGGTGAGGGTATAAATGCAAGGAGAATTGTTGTGTAGATTGTGTGAAGTGTGTGTGATGTTAAAGATGTGAAAGTGATCAAGTGTGTTGATCTGAGTGCGAGCCTTAATGCTTATGACTTCCTGATGCAGTGAGTAGAAGGTTTCTACATTTTAGTCACTTGATGTTTTGTTTATGCTTTAGTGGAACTACACCTTTGACATATCGGAGATGAATTGTTAGCAATTCAAATTTTTAGTGAGTCACCCCTTCTTCTTTCTTTCTTTTGGAAAATGAGTCATTTGGCAATGATCCTTTCTTTATCTTTCTAGGGAGTGAGCCCTTGACAGTGAGTCTTATTCTATTTGATGTTGCAATTCATATATTAGTCCTCACTATGGTTTTTCCCTTCTTGGGTTTTCCATATAAATATGGTGTTCTTATGTGTTTGATGCATTTTCATTACTACTTTACATGTTTACATTCTATTAATGCATGTTAAGGGTTTAATGGTGGATAGGGGTTTAAGAACTAATAAAAATTTGAATGTTAATGAGGGTTTCTAATGTTTTAAAAGTATATAACTGATTCACCCCCCTCTTAGTTGTCCTATGCATCTAACATATTCTACTCTATAAAAAATTACACATCATTCCTACACCTTTTTCTTCTATATAATTAGGATTTAAGACTTCTATTATATAGTTTTGTGAAACCTATACTACCCACCCTTGCATATATCCATGTATTAGTACAATTTACATATGGAATTCTCATGATCCTCTATCCTTGGTTTCTATTCATGCTTTAATAATTTATTTTAACATATTTTTACACTTAATAAGATGTGATCCATGTTCTCTTGATTTA
Organism: Sequoia sempervirens; assembly: GCA_007258455.2. Lineage (NCBI taxonomy): Eukaryota > Viridiplantae > Streptophyta > Pinopsida > Cupressales > Cupressaceae > Sequoia > Sequoia sempervirens. The sequence goes on along the minus strand of VDFB02047230.1, from coordinate 327,584,834 downwards.
CATATGAAATTTTATTGTACAAGTGGAACCAAATGTTTGCAAAATCATAGTATCATCATGTATGTATTTTTATTAATCCATGGACTTAATTATTACTTTTCATTATTTTTTGCACACCCTTATAATAGTCATCCATGATTCTCAAGTGTGGCATAACTCTTCTAGATGTGGTAGTCATTTTATTGATTATAAAACATTATAAAGTTCCTTCATTCTCATTATGAAATTATTTCTATTTATTCATATATTATGTACACACATGTACATTATGAATATACATATATATCCAGATCTATACATGTAAATTAAAATTAGAACCTAATTATTTTTTGTGCAATGCACTGATATGGATGGGCTATGGGCTAATATGGATATTTAGAGATCCCTTAGACCATTGGGGTGTATAGAAGCAATTGTGGTATGATTTTATAGATTTTAGCTAGGATTAGACAGTCATTAGGAGATGTCCATGCATTTTATGGGGAGACTTTAGCATTCGCTCTTTCCTAGATGTGGGATGAAATATTTGGTGATGTTCCTTTGAGTACAATTGAGCTGAGAGTGCAAAAGGAAACTATCAAAACATAATGTTTTCCCCAATATTCAACTAAATCTCAGGTGAGGGCATATTAGGTGACTAGGTGAATATTCCCTCCCTTTGATTTATCCATGATTTCTTGTAACACAATATCATTATCCAATTAACAACCAAATTTCATTATACTTTACATAAAAGTTATACATTGAGGTCCATTTAGGCCTCAATGTTAACTATTTGGATTTACCACCTCATTTGGAGTAGGTCGTGGTAGGGTTTGTGATAGGGATGCTTATCATTGTGCAGATTGATAACCCCTAGATTATAGGGCCTTGGTTTGGAGGAGGATGCTTTTCGTCGCTCCATCCCTAAGCCCTATTGGTGATTAGATTTTCATTGCTTCCCAATGGGAAGAAATTGATAGTATTGTTGATATTACAGTCTAGGTTCAATGGATATTTGTAGATCATGTGGGTTGATACTTGATGATACATTCATGTAGGTTTCCTGTTGAGTCAGATTTCTATGTTGTGACAAGCATCCCATCGCCAAATTATATGGACCACATGTTAGAACACATAGATATACTAAGAGGGAGGGGGTGAATCAGTATATCCCTCAAATTAATCCAATTCAAAATTTCTCAATAAAAAATTATAATTGTCTTAACCAAATAAAATATTCAAAGAAGAAGCACACAACCATAACACCAAATTTACATGGAAAACCCAACAAGGGAAAAACCATGGTGAGAAAGCTACTTGGAGCGCTACTATCCAAATCTAATCACACAAAATGAAACAATAGTTACAACAAATTTTAAGGTCTTTAACCTAAGGAAGTTCACAACTCCCTGCCAAAATACTACACTTACAAAAAGAGGGTACACCCTCAACATACAACTCTTGATGAATTAGGTGATCAACCACCACCGTAACAATTTTTGTTAGAAACCAAGATCTAAAATGCAAACCAGAAAATAACCTTCCACAAAGAGAAAAACAAAAAAATAGAGAGATTGCATAAAGATGTGCAAATTGATATATTCGAAGTACAATAATTACAAGAGATAATTTTCTTTATAAAAGCAAAGATGCATAAACCTAATCTTATCTTGAGCAACAAGATAGCTCAATAAGATAAGGATAACAACCTATAACCTAGGAATTAAATAATGACTAAGTAAAGTTATGTAAGTGTAATTAAATATTAATTACACCAACACCCCCCCATAAGTGCAACTTAGGGAGAAGCAAATTATTATGCAAATGATGTGAGATGGGTCCCAGAAACAAAGGCCTAATCAGGTACCCAAGTACAAATACAATAATGAGGTAGAGAAGGAAAACCCAGTGGGACAAAACCCCCCTACATGACTGCTGCAAAGAAGCACTGAAAGAACACTGCGGAGTAACACTGGAACCACAATCTGACAAGCAAGGAAAGATACTTTTGTCTACAACTGAAACCAAAAACGGAATCATAATAATGTGATAGCAGACTCGATGCCACAGAACACTGGAAAACTCACAAATGGGAACAACGCTAGAATCTGTGAAACAATAGTAGATGAAATGATGACAGAATTTGGAAACTGTGTATCTCGATGCTGATGCCAAACTATGACCAAAACTCTTCCATAGGAACAAGTACCATGAAGACTCTGGAACATTAACCATAAAAACATGGCCCTCAAACTGAGAAAGATCTGAACCAATGCGGATCAAGAACCATAAAATATCAATCTAAAGTGTGAACCGATGTGAATCTGATATGTGCCAAGCAAGACAAGATGTGGCAAAAAGAAACTAAGAAACCAAATAACCCATGCGAGTTGCCATCAAAACAAGATGAAGATCAAAGTGCATGCACACTCTAATCAGATTATTATGCAAGAAACCCCCCTGATGGAACTTTATCATAGTTCATTTATTACAATAAACCAACGATTGTAAAAGGAGAGAAAGCAAAAACATGCAGAAACTACAGAAATAGAAGCGAAAATGCAAACCTAGTGCATGAAAAAAAATGAATGCATGCACAAAATAAGGTACACATCTTCTAAAAAGGACCTTAGATCTCCATAGAGGCCGAAACCAGATTTTTGATGCCACTTGAATCACGAAAAATGGATAAGTGAGTCAAAAGATAGGTCTCCCGAAGTGAAAACAGAAATATCTGACTTTCGAGGCCAAAAAAGGCATCAAAAAAGAAAAACAAGAAAATCACACCTACACCATTACGTAAAGCATCAAAACATCTTTCTGGCGATATCTTGTTTGCAAAAAAATGACGTAGTATGCCCAAGTTATGCCCGTTTTCGCGAAAAATGCTCCGATTCTGCCCAATAACCCATTCTGCAACCCTTAGGGGCTAAAAAAGTTCGGCCCCTGGTTGCATGCAGGACCAGGGGCTGGCATGCAGGGAGCAGGGCCGAAGCCTATGGTCGCTAATGTGACCACACAGGGGGCTAGCGAAGCGGCCAGGGATTATCTCAAAGCTCTCGATTCTCCAGACAACCACGGCTAGAGCAGGGAGCCTGTGGGGGCTTAAGGAGCTGGTGGAGCCACACTTTCCTAGTGGCCGATGAGCGGTCGGCGGCTGCTTGGTGGCACAGGAGTGGCGCTAGCCATTTATATGAGTGACACACAAAAAGCATTAGATTTTTTTTATTTTTTATTTTTTAATTTTTTTTCAAAAACGGTGCCTCATGAAGCGTGTCTGGGGGTCGTATGACCCTCAGACAATTTTTTTTGCCTCCCCAGTCGACTGTGTCCAAATTGGACAAACTTTATATGAAAATAGGGGTTTTTGGGTGCTGTGAATCCAACGGCGAGGTTCGTTTTGGCCCAAAGTTCTCAGAAAATTAGGCGACCCCCAGATCTATTAGAAAAATCACTAAGCTTGAAACCCTAGCAGATCTAGCAAATAGTGACCGAAATAAATAAAATAAAAGCCATTATTTAATTACACTTGCATAACTTTACTTAGACATTATTTAATTCCTAGGTTATAGGTTGTTATCCTTATCTTACTGAGCTATCTTGTTGCTCAAGATAAGATTAGGTTTATGCATCTTTGCTTTTATAAAGAAAATTATCTCTTGTAATTATTGTACTTTCGAATATATCAATTTGCACATCTTTATGCAATCTCTCTGCTTTTTTTTTTTTCTCTTTGTGGAAGGTTATTTTTTGGTTTGCATTTCAGATCTTGGTTTCTAACATGGTATCAGAGATTTGATTTGCATCCCCTTCTCAGATTTTTGAGAAAATCATTGCAGAGTTCGTTCGGGATTCCTCGAGGGTATCATGCCTTGAGTTCATTTATGAGGCGTTTTGGATCAGATCGGGCTTCACCATTGGATTTAGAGCATTGGAAAAAGTTATGATTGGCTTTTGTTTTGTAGATTTTGGCCATCGTTTGCCAAATCCATGAGGGTTTCAAGTTAGGAGATTTTTTGCAAGTTCTGGAGGTAGACGATTTTTCGGAGCAGTTTGAGCACAAACGAAGGTCACCATTGCGTTTGTAGCGGCCAAAAACCCTAAGATTGCCTTTCGTTTCATCAATTTTGGTGAAAGTTATTTTTGAGGCAAAAAATTTTTGCCAAGGAGGTCGTATGGCCTCCCCAACATGCTTCCCAAGGCTCAAAAATTATTATTATTTTTTTAAAATGTGTTTTTGGAAGTTTGCATCGGTGTCTCCTGTTTTGAAGAATTCCATCGCCATCGCTCCACCGGGTGGCCACCATCGCGCCACCCATGGGCTGCCAGCCACCGATGGCTTCCCATCAAGTGTCGTCGGGGCAGTTCAACCCTCGCGGGCCCCGGTCACATGGAGGACTGGGGGCCTCCCGCCCAATGCCTGTGGGCTCTACTTAGCTCTGTCGGCGGTCCTATTAAGGACTAGGTGCTATGCGCCAGCCCCGACCGGCCCCTCAACACTCATGTAGGTCACATTGGTGACCAGGGGCTCTGCCCCAACCCCCAATTCGCCAGCCCCTGGTCGCGCACAGGACTAGGGGCTTATTTTTTTTAAGCCCCCATGGGCTACCTGTAGGCCTTATTGGCCTTTCTGGAGCTGTTTTCACCAAATCGAGCATATTTTTTGCGTACAATCTCCATTTTTCGCAAACAAGATACCGTTGGAAATCTAATTCTGAGGCCGATCCAGTAGTGTAGGTGTTTTTACCATATTTTTCTCCAGATTTATTTTGCAGGTCCTTGAACTCAGATGTTGTTGTTTTCACTCCGGAGGGCATATCTTTTGACTCGGTGATCCTTTTTTCGTCATTCTTGCGGCGTTGGAAAAATGGTTCAATCCTCTCCACAGATCTAAGGTCTATTTTTATTTTATTTTTATGAATGTTTGCATTCTCTCCTTTTACAATCGTTGGGTTATTGTAATAAATGAACTGAGATAAAGTTCCATCAGGGGGGTTTCTTGCATAATAAATCTGATTAGAGTGTAGTTTTCACTTTGATCTCCATCTTGTTTTGATGGAAACTCTATGGGTTATTTGGTTTCTTAGTTTCTTTTGGCCACATCTTGTCTTAGCTTGAAACATATCAGATTCACATCGGTTCACACTTTAGATTGAGAGTTGTTGGTTCTTGATCCGCATTGGTTCAGATCTTTCTCAGTTTGAGGGCCATGTTTTTATGGTTAATGTTCTAGAATCTTCATGGTACTTGTTCCTATGGAATAGTTTTAGTCACAGTTTGGCATCGGCATCGAGATACACGGTTTCCAGATTCTGTCATCATTTCATCTACCGTTGCTTCATAGATTCCAGGGTTGTTCTAGTTTGTGAGTTTTTCAGTGTTCGGTGGCATCGGGTCTGTTGTCACATTATTATGATTCCATTTTTGGTTTCTTGTAGACAAAAGTATCTTTCCTTGCTTGTCAAATTGTGGTTCTAGTGTTACTCCATAGTGTTCTTCCAATGCTTCTTTGCAGTAGTCATCTCATTATAGGGGGGTTTTGTCCCACTAGGTTTTCCTTCTCTACCTCATTATTGCATTTGTACTTGGGTACCTGATCAGGCCTTGTTTCTGGGACCCATTCATGATTTCTAGCATTCATATTAGTTTTAGGTGCATGGTTTTTTTATTCTCCCCAAGTTACACTTATGGGGGGGTGTTAGTGTAATTAATATTTAATTACACTTGCATAACTTTACTTAGGTAATATTTAATTCCTAGGTTCATTATTCTCATCTTTATCTTATTGAGCTATCTTGTTGCTCAAGATAAGATTAGGGTTATGCATCTTTTCTTTTATAAAGCAAATCATATCTTGTAATTAATAATTCCTGATAAAAATTATTTGCACATCTTTTTGCAAATCTCTACTTTTTCTATTTTTCTCTTCTGTGGAAGGCTTTTTCTGGTTTGCATTTCAGATCTTGGTTTCTAACACTTTTTTTGCCTCTGACTCACTGCCTTCAACACTTACACTCCTTTTCTTGTGTCTCACTACCTCTAGCACTCACACTTTCACCTCACTACCTCCAACATTCACACTTGCACACTTTTGATGGCTCACTGCCTTCAAGACTTTACTTATGCTATTTGCTTTCAGTTCACTGCCTCCAACATGCATCAAACACTTCTCTACAAATTCACACTCATTCCTCTACCTTCAACACACTGCTTTCAATAATTTTCATTAATCAAACATTGAACACTTGTGCACATTAATCACACACTTGATCTTTCTTTTATACCTTTTGCAAGCATCAAATAGATTCTCCTTGTTAGCCACACTAAAATGTATAAACATGAAGCGTGTAATGACCATATTGAGTTGGCTCCAAAATATCTATGAGAAAGGGAAATTCAATGTAGTCCATGCAAGGAGATAAGCAGGACCTATTTTAGCTCTGCACATATTCCCATGCTAATGCACACCACAAAAAATTTGGCACAAGCAACTTAATATACTAGGTCGTCCCATCAAACACTTAACCCTAAAAATTAATATTAACTCTAGACCACAAGTGGTACCAAAGAGACAAGATAGAATCACACGAATTTCATCACAAGCATCAATAATATTAAAAAATATTTTCATGCCCTTCTTTCACAACTTCATGCAACATTATGCTAGTGCAAGCAAAGAAACACAAAACCAATATCTATTGCAAACCTAAACAACACAGTCTTGAGATATAACATTGGCAACTTGACTTGTGATACACTTCAAAAATTGAAACTCAAAAGCAAACAATATGTTGAAAGAATGAAGAAGGTTGTCATTGGTTATCATTAATGAGTTATCATTGATGTCAACACCACATCTACACCACATGATGGATGTCTCCAGAAAAGTATTTTTCAAAGGACTTTTGACTAAGTGTTCATACCAACAGTTTCAACACACAGTGCCCTCTAGTATTTTAGTCCGCATTTGTTCGTCTTCTCATATATGTCTATATGGTTCTAGTATGTTGTTCATAGATATCCTTTTCATATTATTTCAGAATTTTAGTTTATTTGGTTTAGTGGTTCAAGAGTTTCATGTATCAAAAGTTTAACATACATGGTTTAAATAGTTTTTTGTGTATTGGACCTTACCTAACTGGTCCACATTCCTCTATGGATTTGAGTTAGATGTTGTGGTTTTGGGAGAAGGTTTACATGTGTCATTACATTGTATATTTTAGTTGGTGTGACCTTTTGTGATTCGTATATTTCTTGGTGTTAATCAGTTGGAGTATTCTACTTTTTGGTTCTATGCTTGTCAGACTCAAGGTATGCAAAGTGTTGAGAAGATTAAATACTTGATGCAAATAAAAATAGGAGTTTCTATAGGTCCATGCCAGCCTATATTTCTTATGATTTGAGCATGGAAGAATTTTGGTTTCAATTGGGTGGCAACAAGGCATGTTTTGCATAATTTGAGGCTACATCTAATTAGGCTGACCTAATTGATGTTTGTGGTGAAGACTGATATATATACAAGGTTGATTTACATTTGAAGGAGAGTGATAAGAACATGAGATGATCAAATGCAAGAAGTGATGTGAATATTGCAGAATTGTGTGAATAATATTGGCATTAAGTGTTTGAGGTGCGAAGACAAAGCAGAGCAGAGACTAGTAATTTGAGTTGATTGCAGTATGAATAATGAGCTTCAAAGGAACTAAATTCAGCATAAGTTAGATGCATTTCTCTCAATTCAAACTCTGGCTATGAAGCCACTTCTCTGTATCTTTCTTTTCTCTGTGAACAATGAGTTCACTTGGACAGTGAGTCCTCCTGGTAGTGAGCTTTTCTATAATATCTTATAATTGATTATAACATATTGTGAGTTAATCCTCACCATGATTTTTCCCTTCTTAGGTTTTCCACGTAAAAATCCTAGTGTTAATGTGTTGTGTGTGTTATGGGTTATTTTTGCTTACATTCCTTTTAATTACTAAGTATGAAAATTGCTGGATTCTGTGTGTTCAAAAGTATCAGAACTTGACCACTTTGGGAAGATCTTGGAATTTGAACACATGGCTCCAAAAGTATTTTTTGCTAATGGATACACAAAAGAAGATTGCATATTTGACAAAGATAGATAACCCAAGGTTGCTCTTGAAGATTTAGACAAGATTGAAGTTGAAAACAAAGACCTAAAAGAAAATATTAAAGAAGCAAATGACTACATCAAAAAATTGAGAGAGAAAATCAAAAAATTCAGAGAAAGACATAAGGAGGTCAATAAGAAATTGAAACAAGCAAATGAGAACATCACCAGACTAAAAGTGCAAGTGGAAGAAGTGATAAGAATTGAGGAATGTCTAAATGCAATGGTAAAAAGAAAGACTGATGAATGCACAAGACTTGAACAAGAAATGGTAAATCTGAGATTAGATCTTGAAAAAACAAGAATTCATGAGGACAAATTCAAAACAATTTCTACAATGCTTGATGAACTAATTGCATTTAAAAAAAAATCTTAAGATAAAGGAGGTTTGGGACTTGAAAAAGGATAAATCTCAAAGGATCATACATCTAATGCAAAGAAGATGCTAGAGGAAAGAAGAACAGTGACATAAAAACAAAGAAGAAATGCTAGAAGACCCCCTATCAGACAACCAAATGCTCAAAGGTACTCATCCTTTACTGAACAATGGAATGTATTAATATGTTCCATCCTTTACTGAACAATGTTTTATATGCAAAAGATTTGGGCATAGAGCAAGTGAATGCAAAAGTCAAATGATGAATGCATATAATAGTGGTAGAATGATTCAATATTTTAATGGTTACTGCTATACATGCTATGGATTTGGATATATGGATAATAAATTCAAATTTAGAATGAATGAAAGGAATAATGCTCATAGAAATATCATATGCAACAATTGCAGTAGAACTAGACATATTGCTAGATTTTGCAAAAGCAAGAATTCAAAGGATAATCCAGAAAAAAGAAATAAACCAGTTAAAAAGATCGATCCGACTGAAGTAAAGAAGGAAATGGAAAAGCTTTGGAAAAGAAAGAAGATCCTAAAAATAATGAAGAATCAAATATCACAAATGAGTTTGTACCATCCTCTGGTGCAGATAATTCCTCCGAGAATTGAACCTAGGAATTGGCTTAGGGGGAGTAATAACTGAAAGTTATATACCCCCCTTCCGATATGAGGTGTCATGGATTGACACAAAAATATGAGATGGATATGGATATTATGGATATGTTGAAGAAAACATGAAAATGTGAAGATTTATGGAGCGATTTAAGGTTTGTTGTTACACAGAGAAGGTTTCATCAGCTTTATTGGTTGCTGAATTGAATGCGGATTAGGGAAGAATCCAAAGGATTATATACCCATCCCTTGTCGATTTTATTTCACTTTTATGCAATTGAAGTGAGCAGTGTAAGTTGAAGTGATTTCAAGAGTCCAAAGGCGATTTGAGAAGCAAAGCATTCAAACCCTAATTTCAGTTGAGCAAGAAAAAGGTATTTATCATTATCTGAAGAATTTTTTTTTTGAAGCATTTTAAATTCAAGATGGAAACACCTATAGTGGTTAATATAACTAAGAAACCCCAACCAAAATTCAAGAAGTATCCCATGAAAGTGTTTTAGAATGACCCGCTAGGAGCATTTTCAAGTATACCATACAAATTTTTACCTAATGAGGATGTTAGGACACATATTCACACAAATATAGAAGAGCAAAACCATGTGAAACTTATAGACCTATGTACTAAACATTTTATTGGAGATGATTTTAGTATTAAGCCCGAGTATGAAAACATGGCAAAGAAGAAGTTGAATGTCTGGTAGTGGTTTCCATGGTTTACCCATGATGATGAGTTCAAGTATGTGAAAATTGCACTAAGCAGAGTGCATGATAAATTCATGTGGACTGATATGCTTGGATTGATAAACAAAGAAGTCATAAGGGAGGTTACTAGACTATGTGACATCGAGCTAGTACTCGTGCTAAAATCCGTGAAGAATAAGGATGTAATGGAGCTGACAGGAGCCACATTTGACCAAAGGAATCTCACAATAAACACCATAAGGAATATGAAAGTGAAGTATGTTGCTATGGTTATTGGCTACAAAATTTATTTCACTAGCAAAGAGAATTTTATGTCCTCCACAACAATTCATATAGCACATGAAATGGTAGAGAAAGGAAAATATTATGACTTGTGTGAGTTGCTTCGACAACAACTATTTGATAATATGAGGCAAACTAAGGATAAGAAATACCCATTCAGATTTGGTTCCTTGGTGGTTTGCCTACTATTCTATTTTTTGAAGGAACTTCCAGGAAGAAGCAATATTGTATGGAGTAAGGATAAATCGGTATCACATAAAACATTTGAATATCTACACAGCCTTGGAAACATGAAAGAACAAGATGAGGCACTTATTGCTTTCTTTGTAGTATTTCAGAAAATAATGCATGAATAGGAAAGGATCCCTAAGTCTGTTGTGGATAAATACAAAGATGATATTACATTTTTGGTTAAAACATATGAATGTATCATTGAAGTAGTGGAATCCAGAATGGATACATTCACTTGGCTATGGGGTTACTAAAAATGAATTTTATGGATATGTTGCTATGTTATGCCTAATGGCCCTACCCCTACTATTATAAAGGGTTCATTAGCTTCTATAATAAAATGGTAGGGGGGTGGGCCCCTACTATTCTAAAGGGAGTCGATTCCAGCAGATTCTATACGCAACTAGAGTTTCCCACCCTGCTTCCCGAAACTATTGCCAGGGAACTATTACCTCCCACCCTGAGGGTGGGGGGGAATTCTACGGTTCCCCGGGGGGCATAGTCGCCCACCCCCCTCTTTCTATTCTCCCACCCCCCCTACAATTCTATGGGCTATTCTATTGGTAGGGGTAGGGGTAGGGGCCCTCTTCCTCCCGGGCCCCACCCCGACTCAAATTCCCTCCCCCCCCCGCCCCTACTATTCGACCACCCACCCTGCCAAAGTTGGCATGTTACGTATAGAACTCAAGATCCGTCTATCCGTCTCTTTATCCGAATAATATATTTTAGGGGCCGTCTCTGTATCCGTCTCAAGATCCGTCTCTCGATTCGACGATCCGTCTCTCCCTACTATTCTATGGGCCGCCGATCGATGAGAAATATCAGCCGATCGATCAATAAAGATCCGCCCGCCGATCGATGAGAAATATCAGCCGATCGATCAAGAAATATCCGCCTCTCGATTCGTCCGCCCTACCCCTACTATTTCTAAGGCCCCTAAAATAAAGAAATAAAAGGCTATATATCAATTTGGTTGGGTGGGCCTAACTATTATACCCATCCCCCCCTGGGTGGGTGGTTATGTTGCCGTTCGGCGTACATTAATGGCAGGGGGCTAGCAGGCTGATGGCATTAACCCCCCCTGCAGGGAGGGCCCCTAAAATTCTATGGCATTTGCAACTATAATAACGAAGGGGAACTTTAGCCCCCCACCCAACCCCACACACGTTCATTAATACGGCAAATCACTATGCCCCCCTGGGGACCTTCTATGCCCACCCACCCAACCAACGTTTCTACATAAAACTTTGGATGGGAGTCAGTCCCGCCCTACCTCATAGTTGGAAGGAGCCTACCTACTTAATGGCCGCCCTAATTCACGAGCCCCTCAGAACCGCAGGTTCAACTAGAACTATAATCGAACTATAACTATAATCGGCTCCCCCGGTTGCTAGTATAGTTTTCTAAGGGAGTTCAAGAAAGGAAGTTAGGTCCGATGGAAAGAAAGAAAGAAAGATAGAGTGATCTAGGTCCGATGGAAAGAAAGATAGAGTGATCGCCCCACAATAAAGATAGAGTGCCGGTGCCCCGTGTCTAGCATATGTTTACCACCAGGGGGTGAGGGATGGCCTAATGTTCGAGGGAGGGAATGTTCGAGTAGACCCCTACCCTCCGCCTAACGAGGAGCTACCGATGGGCCACAGCAGGCAGTAGCTAACTTTCTCTTGGCTAGCTCGAGATAGTATTGTCGGAAGGAAGACTGAGGGCCCCAGTTCAGATTGGCGAGTTCAACTATCGTTGTGTTCGAAGGCCGTTTGAGCAGGAATGGATAGTTTTCCGTGTTCAGTTCAGGTAACTGTTCAGGGGGAGAAGTTAGCTCCTTCTTGCCTGGGGGTGAGGACAGGTAATGGCAAGAAAGTTCAATACCTCCTGCAGGGAGTGCCCGGTGTTGTTGAGTCAGTCTCGCATCCATCAACTATAGGGCAGGGAGACTAGTTCATTACCGTTGGGAGCTCCGGTGACAACAAATAGGAACCGATGGGTGAAAACAAATAGGAGATGCTCGGAGGTGAAGGATGGCTAGGGCAAGGGATATTGGAGATGCTAACCGGGGGTTCAGGATGGATAGATCCGGTAACAGTTAACGAGGTTAGTTAGTTAGGAGTTTCCTCCCCTAGTTAGTTAGGAGTTTCCTCCCCTCACCCACGGAGCCTTTCTCGAAGAATATAGTTCTCCCTCTCTCCGGAGAAATCTAGCTATATGAGATAGCATACCCGCCTACACCTCCGGTTGTGCTTAATGGCCGAACGAGGAAGGAGCCTACCTGAGCTTTCATTTTCCCAAAATAGTTTATTTGGCCTATCCTGCCGATTGCATCCATCGATCAGGCCAATAAACTACTTTCTTCTAGAATTCCCGGGAACTATAGTTTAGAACGTCGAACCTGGGCTAGAAGAACCTACCTTCTTTCTTGAACCTACCTTTTCTACCTCTTCCGGCCATCCGTCCTTTCTTTCTTGTTTCTATTGTCCGTCCTGCCTTCCGGAGATTGTTTATCCAGTAGAAAGCTTTCACTCAGCCTGAACAACTATAGAGGGTGGGTGGGGCCGGGTAATGAATGGACTAGTTTTCTCTATCCCTCCGATAGCGAACCAACCGGGGGTGCAGGATGGATACTGAGTTAGTCCCTTCCGATGAAGCCCATGGTTAGGCCAATCCCCCTACTATTCTAAGGGCTCTGGACAGGAAAGAAAGAACAATCCAATGGAAACTATTTTAGTTCAGGAAAGTTCCGCCGTTCGATGTTACGTAGATAATTAGTCGTCATAGGACGGGGCCAGATTCTCTACGTAACATGCCTCCCTACTATTCTAAGGGCCCCTACTATAACTATAATGGGGGGTGGGAACTTAGGAGGACTAAAGTTCCCGCCCCGTGGGGTGGGTGGGAGGAGATAGAGGGGCGGCACTTCTAACTAGACTCCCACCTGCCCCTCCACCCACCCATTATAGTTGACCGACCCCCCTACTATTCTAAGGGGCCTCAGGATGGTGGGGTCTTGGTCCTATTCTAAGTTGGGGCCGTGAACCCCTACAATTCTATGGGCTCCCACCCGCCCTGCGGACCGACCTCCCTATTGCCACCCACCCAGCCCTTCGGGACCGACCATACTCGCCTTTGGTCGGTGGGTAAGAGGATCGGCAGGGCCAATATGGTCGGCTGCCGAAGGCAGGCCATCGGGGGGCTGCCGAAGGCAGGCCTTAGGTCCCGAAGGGCGGGCGGTGGGGTTGGTGGCCCCAACGGGCGGTGGGGTTGAGAACGGGTGGTGGGGTCCGCCTCGGGTGGGAGGCCCCATCTATTTCCCCCCACCCACCCCTAGTCGAGTCCCCCCATTCCTGTGTTTATCGGTTGGGGAATTTAGCTAGTTGGTTCGCCCTTACAATCTATAGGGCAGGATACTTTAAGATATTGATCAATCTTTTCTCTTCGAAATGGACTTCAGGCGGAATGGAGGCTTTTAGCCGATTCGATGCCGGGGGATAGTTGGATGAAAATGAATGGTGAAAGAAATCCTTTTGGGTACATCTACACAAGCAAGTGAAGAAAAAGAAGAAAAATAAGCTAGTTATAGTAGAACTGGAGGGAGGAAAGAGAAAAAGAAGAATCGAAAAAGAAGAAGATCTATTTTCAGAAAGATCAGGAACCCATTCCAATGAAGTTGGACACACTATTTGAAGGTATGCTACATCATGAGATGCTAGAAGAAATGAGGATTCCCCTCTAATCTTGAAAGGAAAAATCATAGTTTCAAAGAGATAGAGGATGATACTTCAGAAGAAGAGGAAGTTGAGATCCTTTTGGGTAGCAAGTGAAGAAAAAGAAGAAAAATAAGCTAGTTATAGTAGAACTGGAGGAGGAAAAGAAAAAGAAGAATAAAAAGAAGACATTTTCAGAAAGATAGCCCATTCCAATGAAGTTGGACACACTATTTGAAGGTATGCTACATCATGAGATGCTAGAAGAAATGATTACATCATATGGAAAGGAGAATGAGGAAAATAGAGCCACAATAATAGAAGCAATTGTTAAATTCATTGTTACAATTGAGGTTGATATGGAGAACATTAGGAAGAGAGTTCCTAATGATGTATGGAAAATCTTATTGGAAAGAAGAAGATAAGCAAGTGAAAGGGAAGAGAAGCCCAGATCAGATGCTATGGAGAAAATTGGTTTCTCCTTATCTTATGTTGATAAGGCCACTTTGGCCCATGCACTTAATGAATAATTCATAACAAAGCGAAGGGTTGCACTCCTAATGGGAAGAGATCAGGAGAATATTGATAGGATGAGGAATGAGACATAAGATAAAACTATTGATATAGCTTAGAAATACAGAATGATTCACATTGCCTCCAGTTGTAAGAATCAAGATTTGGAAATTGAAGACATAGGGGCTATTGATATAGAAGAAATTCCTGATAATATTCCTCCAGATATAGATGAACCCATGCAATAGTTTTTTGAAGATGAAGATGTTATTGGAACCAGAAAGGAACCTATAAAAGATGATACTTTTGTTCCTTGGGTAACTTAGGAGACTACAGATCAAGGCCACCCAGAGACTCTTGTTCCTATGGTAGATAAAGAACATAACACCAATGAAGGTGAGAAGCATGATGAGAAAAGCCATGAGGATGAAGAGAATCAGGAAGGAATGAATGATGGTGAAAAGGAAGGAGAAGGGGATAAAAATGAAGATAAGGATCAAGGAGAGGACAAGGATGAAGAAGACAAATACAAAGACAAAGACAAGATTTTCGGTGAGGAAGAAGAAGAAAAGTATGATACCAGAAAGAATGAAGAAGCTAAGAAGTCTAAGGATTTACCCAAGCCCTCCGATGAATCCTCCTCTGAGAATCCTTTTGGCTTGTTGTCTAAACAATTAAAGGTTCAACCAGTTGTTTCTTCTCAGTTGTTGTAGCTACCCATGTAGCAGGGTAATGTTGATTTGGATAAGATATCTCTTATACATAAGTTGCAACTGAGTGATGTGTTTAGTACATTAGTGCAAAAATAAATGATTGAAACACATCAGAAGAGCACTGAATTGATAGATGAGGTAGTGAAAGCATTGCAAGAGATCGTCCTAGGAACTAAGGTTGACACATCTCTTCCCACGGTGGAGAATTTCAAATTGTTGTTTGATTCCTTTAAGGAATATTCCTTTGGATTGAAAAGACAAACTAAAACAGAGGTTGAGACAAGGATTACAGGAAAGAAGGTAATGGATATTACAAAAAAATGTGCATCTTCACATACAAAAGTTGAAGAATGCTTGAAGGAAGTGTTAGATTGTGAGGAAGGTGCAAAGTTATTGTTTTTATACTGCATGAAGTGGCCAGAGGCCACTCAAGGAATAAAAGTGAAAATGGACTCGATTGAGTCTCAAGTAGCTAATGCATCAAAATCCTATCACTAGTAGAATTTGGAAAATAAATGACTATGTGACTAAAAATTTTAGTCACAACAACTAAAGATGACTAAATTCTACTCATTTTTTGCAACACAACTATAAATGACTAATTTGATCATCATAAGTGATTAATTTGATCATTGGGTAAAAAACACAACTAAATAATTAGTCACACAAATAAAAATTAGACAATATGATATTAAAGTGGATAATTAAAAAAAATATTTCAAATTGAGGGAGTGGGTGGTATTATAATATAATATAATAATAATATATTATGTAATATTATAGCATTATATAATATTATAATATTATAATATAATACTATAATATATTTAATATTATCTTATATTATAATATAATATAATATAATATAATATAATATAATATAATATAATATTATATAATATAATATTATAATATATTTAATAATATATATTGTATAAAAACTGAAGATTTATATTGTAATTTATTTGATTTTGATTCCATTTTGAACTTTTTTTAACAGGCAAATCTGTAATGGGTGGGCATAATGGGCGCACAAATAATTTTCTAACTTCACCAAATCTTGGCCAAAATTTTCATTTTAATAAAACCCTCATCGAAACCTTATTTTTAGGTTGTAGCTCACCAAATCAAAGAAGTGAAAGGTCAATACCAGCGAGGAAGAGTTTGGAGGAGCCGAAACCAATAGCGGCAGGGAAACCAACAAAAAATGGTGGTGAAACGTATATGCATAATTGTTAAGCCTAATTTATTTGTTCATTTGCGTTTGTATACTTTTGTTTATTTGTTTACAAAGCTGTGGAACTCTTGTTGCCTTTGATTTTTTGCTCTGTTTCTAAAAGCAAGCTATGGCTTCTATAGCATATGGATATGCTCTTTCTGGCTCACAGGTTTTATTTCATTATATTTGATAGAAAATACATTGTTTGAATGCTCAGATTGATCTTCCTAGTTAATATTTGATGTAGTCCCTAAGTCAATCAATTTAGGTGTAGATTCCTTTGTACCTCCTTCATTTGTATTGAACCTCCTCCTAGTATGCACCTTATTATCTTCCTCATTGCAACTACAATTTATTTCAAAGATCCTTCAATTGGTCATTTTTCATGAAATGGATCATTCATAGCCTTTTATAGCATATAAAAGAAGTGGCCCATGAGGAGTCGATGGATTCCTAGAAGAAATTCACCAAGTCGAGAGGATGTAGGGAATATTGAGAGAGATTTTTCAAGCCTGAAATAGGGATCTATGCATCTCTAGGATAGTCCTAAGAATGGATAAAACTTTATTTTGTAGTTGTACTTCGATCTAAGATTGAAATCCATTCCATCACCATTATCGATGTCAAGCCCCAAAGCATACACAACTTTTGATGACATGAATTCTTGATAGGTAAAGTGACATAAACATGGGGAAGGAAGTGATTGATCAAAATATCGAGGGATAAACTATTGCAGAAAGATTGTGGAAAAGGTTGTTAACAACTAATGATCATTCCTCAGTATTTGATTTCTAAGGGTATTGAGTTTCTATGAAGGAAGTGTTTCTAATGTGAAGTGGCATAGAAGTAAATTCAATTATTATTTTTACATCATTAACGATTTAAGCATATGTAATGGGAAATCTCACAGAACCATTGAAACATGTAAAGGATGCCATAATGTAAAAACCTAAATGTGCTCATTATTGGATCTTGGTTGTATTTTCATTTTAATAAACATACTCTAAAATCCTCATTGAAATCTTATTTTTAGGTTGCATCTCATCAAATTGGAGAGGTGAGCATGCACTCTTTACTTTCATCTGACCATGACCAGTGAGATCTCTAGATAGGAAGTTACCATCCTTCTCATTCAAATCCTTTCAATCTTCTCTCAAGGGCTATCCGACTGGAATGGGAGGGCAAGGCTGCTCTGAATCAGGCAATATATGCACCACAAATAATAAAACTACATTTACTATATATTTTCATGTCTTTTCTCCCTTCAATGTTTGTAGCATTTGTATTGTATCTTGGATTTGTCTTCCATGGCAACCAAGAGTGCAGTGAAAGATGTATTTTTTGGATCTTTGTTTATGCAGTTGTATGTTGTTTGTAATTCCTTTGGTTATGCAGCTATTTGTTGTTTGTATATTCTTTTTTTTCATGCAATACAATTTTTTTTTTGAATATCTATGATATTTGAAGTTTATATGCATAAAGTTGTTTGTTGATTGTATATTCTTTTTTTTTCATGTTAATCCAATACAAAAAAAAACATTTGAATATCTATGATATTTGAAGTTTATATGCATAAATTTGTGAGGATTAATTAAGTTAGATTTGTTTTGTAACTTGAATCATTGATTCACTCAAATAAATGACTAAACCATGACTAAATAAATGGCTACTATGACTAAAATAAATGAATACAATGACCAAATATATGACTACACTGACTAAATATATGACTACAATGACTAAATATATGACTACCATGACTGAAATAAATGACTACCATGAATAAATAAATGATTACCATGACTAAATAAATGAATACAATGACTAAATAAATGATTACCATGACTAAATAAATGACCAGTTAACAACAATCAATTGACTACCATGACTAAATAAATGACCAGTTAACAACAATCAATGACTAAATTAACGACTAAATATACTACCAAATTGATCAATCAAAACAACCAATAAATGACTTAAATTAGTTAAGTCATAAATTTGGTTGTGTTATAAACGACTGGCAATAAACTACTAATGGTCATGTGACTAAACTAATGGTCATGTGACCAAATTTTAGTAGTTTTTTTAGTCATTTATTTATGTTTTTGTACTGTGTATAATCCAACACTAGACAAATACAATAAAACCTAGACTGTTATGGTGGACTTACATGACAAATTATTTTCTTTGTAGAGTCAGAAGGAAGAGGTGATCAAGAATCTGATGAAGCTAAGGGACTTGGTAAAAAATGAGCACAAACCAATCTCAAGTGCCCTTGCCTGTTCTGATAGAATTTCAAAGATCAATCTTACATCCGGTACTATAGAAGAAGGAGAAGGGTCATTTATAGAGCTTGAGGCTCTACACATAATGCTTGCAACAACGAAGAAGAGTTGGGAAGAAGTAAAGTCTGCTTGGAAATCCATTCTTCAAAAGCTCTAGGAGTCAACATCTTCGAGTTGACAATTTCTATCTTTATGCACATATTCAGTTTTTATGATTTCAAATTTTATTGTACATATGGGGATTTTTTTGGAGTTTTTGGTTAGCTTCCCAAGGGGGAGCCAGTTTAGTTTGTATATATGTGTTGATCAATACCCTTTTCCCTTGATGTCAAATGGGGAGAGATAGTTGGAAAGATAGTTGGAGAGACATTTTATTTTGGCACATGTTGCCATCAATGACAAAGGGGGAGATTGTTGAAAGAATGAAGAAGGTTGTCTTTGGTTGTCATTAATGAGTTTCTATTGATGTCAACACCACATCTACACCACATGATGGATGTCTACAAAAAATTATTTTGTAAAGGACTTTTGATTGTATTCATATGGGCATTTTCAACACACAGTTCCCTTCGGTATTTTGGTTCGCGTTTGTTTGTCCGCTCAGATATGTCTATGTGATTCTAGTATGTTTCTCATAGATATCCTTTGCATCTTATTTCAAAATTTCAGTTGTTTTAGTTAAGTGGTTCAAGATTTGCATGTATCAAAAGTTTGGCAAATATAGTTTACACAGTTTTTTGTGTATCGGACCTTGCCTAACTGGTCCACATTCCTTCATGGATTTTAGTTAGATGTTGTGGTTTTTGGAGAAGGTTTACATGTGTTATTACATTGTATATTTTAGTTGGTATGACTTTTTTTGATCAATATATTTCTTGGTGTTAATCAGTTGGAGTGTTCTACTTTTTGGTTCTATACTTGGCCGACTCAAGGTATGCAAAGTGTTGAGAAGATTAAATACTTGATGCAAATGGAAAGAGGAGTTTCTAATATAGGTCCATGCTGAACTATATTCTTATGATTTGAGCACAAAGGAATTTTGGTTTGAATTGGGTTCTGACAAGGCATGTTTTACATAATTCGAGGCTACATCTAAATAGGTTGACCTAATTGATGTTTGCAGTGAAGACTGATATATATACAAGGTTGATTTTCATTTGAAGGAGAGTGATAAGAGTGTGATATCATCTAAATGCAAGCAGTGATGTGAATATTGTAGAATTGTGCGAATAAGCTAGGAATTAAGTGTTTGAGGTGTGAAGACAGAGTAGAGCAGAGACTAGTAATCTGAGTTGATTGTAGTATGAATAATGAGCTTCAAAGGAACTAAATTCAGCATAACTTAGATGCATTTCTCTCAGTTCAAACTCTGGTTGTGAATCCACTTCTCTTGTATCTTTCTTTTCTCTATGAACAATGAGTTCACTTGGATAGTGAGTCCTCCTGGCAGTGAGCCTTTTTGTAATATCTTATAACCGGTTATAATATATTGTGGGTTAATCCTCACTGTGGTTTTTCCCTTGGGTTTTCCATGTAGAAATCCCAGTGTTAATGTGTTGTGTGTGCTATGGGTTATTTGTGCTTACATTCCTTTTAATTACTAATCATGCTTTGAAAATTAGATGGTAGACAATTGAATGGTTTAGTAGAATACCGATTCACCCCCTCTCAATATTCTATGTGTTTAACATAATAGATATACATGCTAAACTCATCCTCAAAACCAAAAGACCAGAACAAAAACTATGGAGAAATGCAAAGTATTTCATTGAACCTTCCATGATTGCAACAACACGGTCTTCACTTTGCTAACTCAAGAAACTTCTTCAATGACTTTTTTGTTCTGAGAATAGGAACACACATTCTTCACACTTCATGTTATTTGTCCTTCAAACTGTAGGACCATATATTTAAATGTGGAGGAATGTAGAGCATTCTTCATTTAAGCTTTTCAGAGCAACTTCCAGCAACTAATTGTAAGAGATTATTTTATACATTTTACATCAACAAACAGTGAATGCATTAGTCACAGAATATTTCACTTATTCATGAGTAATATGAAACAAGTATTATAGAAACTTATGATATCCAACATTATACATAATACTTTTTGACCAACTATTGTCCTTGTTTTCAACCTGGCCAATTTTATATTTCTAGTGCATCTTGAGCACTATAACCTACCAAATCACAAGAACAATTACTTTTGGAAATATGTAAAATCTAGTGCAAAATTATTTTACAGGGTTGTATTTCACTTCATTTTGTCTAATGGGGCCAATTTTTATACCAAAACTCCTTATTGTTCAAGAGATTTTAAAATTTTAATTTCTTAGCTGGTAATTTACAAATAATGTCAAATTTTGAATTTTAGGTGTTCAAAGAAAAATGAATTTTTGCATTTTATTCTACAATGATCACACATCATCCTGTCCAAATTTCACATAAAAAGGAGCTTTTAGTTGGGAGATATGAAATTTTCTGTCTTTGGGCTCAAAATTGTGATTACAAAGTTTCAAGATTTAAAATTTCATAAAGTTAAAATTTTGTGTTAGAGTTTGACAAGGTTGTGACAACCTTGTCAAAGCCTGAAAAGATTGTCACAACCACTTAAAATCCTGAAAGTCCCTTGAAAGAGAAAAAAGAAAGGTGAAGAGGTGATTTTGGTGGATGTTTAAGAAGGTTATGAAACCTCCATTAGCACTTGAAATAATTCTAGCAACATTAAATAGCCAATATATCATTCACAGTGGAGACAAGTCAAAGGGTCATTAACATATTTAAATAGTTGTGAAACTAGTAGCAACATTCAAAAGGAGTTGTGGAACCTTTTGGATTTTTGACATGAAATATGGAGATGCATATAAATTGGTTGAGTCCATTAAAGCATGTACTTCGCTGCTAAAGGAATCAATACCACCACCATTGTAGCTTTGAAGGGATTGAAGGATGCAACACAACAAACTTCTTATGTCATGGCTGATGGTTTTGACACTCACGCCTTGGTTGATTGATCTCTCATTATTTGATAGTGATGAAACTTATTAAGTATCTATAGCAACGTAATGGATTGAGGATCTTGTCAAATATTGCAATTGCATGAATATGTAGACATTTGACCAAGGTCAAAATAAATGTTGTGAAAAGATTGAATATATCGTTAGATGTTTGGAAAATACCTCAAAGACCCATTATCTCACACAATACAATGATAATAGGATTTGCATGAAATAGTTTTTGATCTAGTGTCCTTGAACTAATGCTTGTATTTTTGACAGGAACCTATTATGTTGTGTTCTCTCTTTTATTCAATATCTTGTGATTTCTACTCATATATGCTATATATGGAGGGAGTTTTTCTATGCAAAAAATTGTTAATTCAAATTTTGTTATAATAAGTGGCAAGTTACCATATCAAATGGTGCAAGAATAGATCAAAATTTCTCGACAAGAACCAACTATCCTTTGTTCTCTAATCTATTCAACCTTGGAAAAAATGATCAATCATGAAATTTGTAAAGAGATGAGTGAACATAAAACCATCTGATGCAAATACAAATCAAATCAACAAAGTAGAGGAATTGCATAATTTTGTTGAGGACGAATTACTTAATGAGTAAAGAGAAATTTATGAGTTATATTAGAATTCCATCATGCTTAGACTTATGGTGAAATTTGTTTGGAACAAGATGACAATATCCTAGATAACCATTTAGGTTATGATTCTTATAATAATGCTCTCATTACACAACAAAATTAGGAATATAAGGAAAATAATAATGTCCCCTCATCGTATGATATAATTGGCTACGACATGATACATGGGAGTCATTGTTTGACACACCTCTATAGTGCTATGATGTATTGATTTAACTTCATATGGATAAATTGGCCAATCCATGTCAAATATTGTTTAGTGTTAGGATTAGTAAAGGAACGTCGGTGGCCAGCTAGAGTGCAAGTAAGGATTTTTGTTCATATTTGTCTCCAGTAGTGTTAAAAAGTGGGATTGTTGAAGCTAGGAACCATTTGTTGGTTGTCTTTGATCCTTTGAAATACTTTCTTCATGACCCAAAGACTTACATCTCAAATAGTTTAAATTTTTGGTATGATTCTTTTGGAAGTGAAATTACAAGCTTAACGTGGATCAAGGAAGCTTCTTTTTCTAAGGACACAAAGCAAAAAAAGAAAGCAAATTCCTGTTGGCTTGCTTTGATCATCTTTGTGAAATAGATTCATAGATCTTTGCAACATGACACAACATTCTTAAACATGTACCAAGTAGTACCTTATGGCCTTTAAGTTTTCTTGTTGCTAGTGAGAGTAATGTGCTAGCCTTTGCTATTGCACATGAGGTTGATAGATGCTAGTAAATACGATGATGCAAACGATTCTTTAAGGGAAGCATCAAATTGTATCGATACTGATTGAATAATGTATAATGGATAATGGATCCTAATAAGTATAATTATGGTTACCAAAACAAAGAATGCAAGTGGCTTGTTGCAAATATATACAATAATCTTATACAAAAGCATA
Source organism: Sequoia sempervirens (assembly GCA_007258455.2). Classification (NCBI taxonomy): domain Eukaryota; kingdom Viridiplantae; phylum Streptophyta; class Pinopsida; order Cupressales; family Cupressaceae; genus Sequoia; species Sequoia sempervirens. Next base: position 327,561,527 of record VDFB02047230.1, on the reverse strand, counting down.
GAGGTGGTAGAATATCACATAAGGATATTGGGCAACATTGATTTCCTAATATAGACACTCATCATCATAAACTTGATTAATACAAACTGCATACTTTACAATGGCCAAATAGATTGTTGAAGATTGATATCGATCCATGCTTCATCAAAAGAGATTGCAACATGGTGGATATGAGGAACTGTGTAATGTCCCCTTTTTCCTAAGCAATGATTTGTTGCAAAGGTTAGTCCATCACTTGGTCCCCGTGGACTAACAAGGTGGTTAAGGGGCCCCTTGAGGGCAATTGCAGACTTGTTCAATCAACCTTTTTGGAGCTCAGTTGGTGTTTTTTACTAGCTCATTGTTACTAGGGAGTTCACAGGTGCTTTCAGAAGCCTAATTCAAACATTTTGATCATACTCACTATTTTAAGTAAGTCATAGGGAGAATTTTGTCCATACTTACTATTTATAGTAAGTCACTGGTATGGTTAGTTGGCAATATTTCTATATTGGAGATGATAGAAAACTTATATTCTAGATTAATATTGGTCTTTTTATGGTCCTATGTATTTGTTGTGCAGTTTTCGCACGCATGCCCCACTGAAAGCAGGGACCCCCTTTTTTGGTTTGGTATTGGTGTTTTGGCCCTTTCATTTTGAGGTTTTATCTTATTTAGGCATGTGCTTAAATGTTTATTTTGACTGCCTAAGTGTTTCCCCAGGTTATTCATTGAAAATCCTAAGTTCTGGATAAATTTCGGGTTTTTACTTGGATTCAAGATTTTCCACCCTGGTCGGATTTTTTCGGATCCTGCTTGGACCCCAGCTGGATCCTGTTGTTCGGAGATTTTCAGTATTCGTGGATTTCTGTGTGATCTGGATTTTTCTAGATTCCTCTCTATCGTTGGATTCCTGGGTTTTCTAACTGTCTTATCGATTGCATTAATGACTTCGTGCGTACTTTGAAGGATGTATTTAACTTGATTTTTGAGGTCTTTTATGCTATCACGCTTACTATTTGTCGTTGTTTGAGCTGAGGAGTGTTTTCTTGCGGGTGCTTGTTTGAGTTTTGGGGTGTTTGGGGTTTGAATTGGTTGATTTGCTGGTGTTTTTGTGTCACATCCGTGCCCCTGTTCTTTGCGAACACCATTCTCTTCGCATTTGTTGATTCTGGGATCGATTTCCGCTTTACAATGGTATGTATTTGGTTGTTTTTCTCTGAATTGATGATTGTGGATAGCATGTTGATGTTATGAGAGCTTTTGGGACCTGAATTCCTTCATATTTAATCGTTTCATGCTAGGGTTGTTTAGAATTGTGTTATTTGTGATCTCCTGGGTGAGTTTTGTGCTCATTTGTCTATCTGTATTTTGATGAATCTTGCCTGAGAATAATTAGTAAACCCTAGTAATGACTTAGCAGTTGGGATGACTGAATTCTGAGCTTTCCTATGTGCCAATGGCGGATGTATAGGGCTTAAACCTAGGGCATCACCATTCATCTTTGGTTTGCTCTCAAATGGGCCTAAAACACAAAGAAAATCTTTTGAAGGTCCATGTATAATTTTCCCTAAGCTTAAATCATCAAAATCCATGATCAATTTGGTGTTGTGTGTGAAATTGTGATTTCATGTCGCAATCTGGCTTTTGGCCTCAGTTTGGGATTTCTCATTCCTTCAAGATAATCTATCTCCAGAGGATTTTCCTGAACTCTAGTGAGGTGCAATAAAATTATCGCTATCATGCGCACCATCGGCAAGACAAACGTTCATTGGCAAGAAGTCATAGCGGGCTCCATTGGTCATGCTGATATTCTTTTCGTCACTGAGACTTCCTTCCTTTGACAAGAGCTTTCACCGAGTGCATTCCGCTTTCGTCGAGCTCCATTTATTTTAGTCAGGGAGACCCTGCTTGTTCGGTGAGACCTTTCGGAAAGCTCACAACTCTTGCCAAAACCTTCGCTTTCGGCGAGACTACCAACGGTCGCCAAGATGTCATGATGAAGCCTTCCTTTCTTGGCGAGCTCAAATCTTCTTTCAGGGAGATCACATGTTGTCGACCAAAGGTTATACCGATGGGACTCCATGTCGGCGAGACACCACAAACTCGGTGTGACCTCATTCCGAATAAATTTTGTTTGGCCAAATACGTGCTTTTGCACCGATTGGTTCAAAGTTTTGCCTTATCCGTGGATTTTCGTCGAGTCCGGATTTCTCTGAAATCCGACGTCTCTCTGATTTCCCAAAATTCCTCTCTGGCCCAGACTTTTCTGAAATTCCTCTCTGGCTCGTTCTTCGTGGGAATCCGTCCCTCACAAATTTTCCCAAAATCTAATGAAATATAAAGGAACGTGAGATAATTGGATTTTTTTATGATTTATGATGCATTTGATGATTATTTCATGTCATATTTGGATTTCCCATGTATTTTATTGGCTAAGTGATGATCGGATTTAATCAATAGTAGGTGTTTTCATGACTATCCTGCTAGAATCCGTCTAGCCCAGAATTTACCGAAATTCCTCTCTGGCTCAGATTCCATGGATGGCTCTGAAACCCGAAGTTTAGAAGGATCATTCTATATGAATTGCAATAACACTTTGATGACATAAGGTTTATTCTAATGGTGTTTTGATGGATTAACTTTCCCTTTCCTATGGTTTTTATTATGACTTTCATGTTGAATGCAGGTTGAATCTAGCAAGGCAGTGGCTGGATCTTCAATGTCTGATGCAGAGAGGATTAAGCTAGACATTAAGAGAAAGATCCCTAAGAGTAAAATCACTTATGTCTGGTCAGAGGTGACCGATACAAATGTTGGCCTCTGGGATTATGAGGAATTTAAAGAAAGAGTGGCAGCCGAGGATCTTCCCTTGGTGACTAGAAGAATGAATGAATCAGGCTTGTCCCATGTTGCTGGTTTCCCTTCCACGGTGCAGTGTTATGAGCTAGTTCTTGAGTGTGCCAGACACTATGATCAAGATACAAAGAGGATATTTGGTCCTCAAGGGAGAGTTGTAGCGAATCTCAGCCCTGTCTCCATTGCCCAAACATTTGACATGCCAGACAGGTCTCATGTGGTGGGATTTAGCATGAAGACGACTCAGGAGTTCTACGATGAGAAAACTATGAAGTCACAGCAGCTTATCAATTCTTGGCTGGAAAGGCCTAAGTCTCACTACTCCAAATTTCCCAAGCAGCTATACAGAGCAAAGTTCAAGGAGTATTATGATGCCATCACTCTTCTCAATAGGGTGGCTGGATTGAAGAATGCTAGCATGTTTGAGAATTGGATGTACCATGTGATTGTGAGGATGGAGCAAGAAAAGATTAACTACCATTGGGAAGGGGTTATTGGTGGAGTAATTCATGAACAGTTGTCCAATGTGTTGCAAACAAGGTCCTTCACAATGACCTCATATTTGGTCTATGCACTTGCAAGATTCCACCCCTATAAAGGATTGAGTACAAGGGGCACTTTTGGGTAGGATATCATCTACGAGGTTTTCCATTAGTTGCACTTGGGAGGTTCGAACTATAGGAGGGTGAATGATGCATTCACCATGCACATTACTAGACTGCTTCAAGGTGCAGAGCATGTCAGGATTTCGGACCAGGCTAAAGAGCTCATCAAGAAATATGGGGCATGGTTTATACAATTCCCAACCTTCTCCTACATTCGGATTGATGGCTGCCAAGGAGCCCCATATAGACTTCCAAGATACCCTACGGATCACATTATATTGTTGGAAGTAACTAGGCAGATTTGTGATTTGATGCCATTGTCAAAAGAGACAAGCATAAGACTAGTTTTGGTGGAGACTTCCCCTTGACGATTGGTACTGGAGAGGCTTGTCCTTCCATTGGTTCCGCCCAAGCTTCAAAGGAAGAAATGAGTACTCTTGGCTTGTCTTTCCACTCCAAGAGGTCCAGATTTGATATTACAGGAGAAGCTCAAAAGAAGGCCAACAGAGAGTATAGCCATAAGGTGAATTTGGAGGACTACTGGGCCAATTGTAGTGATGAGTTTGAGGTCAGAAAGAAGAAATTATCCCGGCTTCCAGTTGAGTCAGTTCGATTGTATAATGTGAAGGCAGTTCCTAATCAATTGGAGGATGATGGAAACTTGATCCAGGATCATGCTTATGAGGCCATAAAAGACAGACCAATTGGTGATGTGGATTGGTTAGAAGAGGAAAAGATAGAATTGAAACAACTAGTGGATCAAGTTATCAAATTCACTAGGATGTGGCTAAAGCATAAGCTATGGGAGCTGGAAAATAATGGTGTACAGTGCACCTATGCGCTAATGGGAGATTTAGATCCTCACTCCACCTCTGAGGAATCAACCGAGCAGGATCCTAAGGGTAAGGGTAAGTTGGATTCTCCTTTCAAAATCAAAATAAAAGGTTTTCAAGAGGAGGAGGTCCAAGAGACAGAAAAGCAGAGAAAGCCAAAAGCTAAAAAGAGGACAAGAACTAAGAAGCCTGGCCAGAAAGGGATAGAGGAGAAGAATCCAGAGGTTGATGTGTCGGTGCCCAAGAGGAGAAGAATCATAAAATTATCAGAGAAGGCAAGCTCCAAGGAAGGGGAGGAAGAAACTACTCCACTAGTGGTTAATGTTGAAAGTTCAGAGGAGAAGGCCAAGGTGTATACAAGAAGGTCTAGGACTCCTCCTAGGGACAGTGTACCCAAGGTTGATCTCCCTCCGGTGGTTTCTCATGAGGAGCGGCATGATGATGTGCCTTCCGCTCATGTAGCTCAAGGTAAACCTAGTGAGTCAGAGGATGTTGAGGATCATCCGGATGCTGAGGGAGACAAATTTCATGAAGGTGATCTTCATAGTGCAGAGGCAGAAATTGAAAAGATAATGCAATCCCCTTTGGTCACATATGCAGATTCCCCTATTAGAACTGAAGAAGTTCCTCCAAGCGAAGAAGAAACAGTGAGGCCTCCCTCACCTATACATGAAGATGAGCATGCTAAAGAAAAAGAAGGTAAAACAGATGAAGCCCCTAATAAACATAATTTGGGTGAGGAAGCGGCTAAGGATCAACAGGAGGAGAGGCTGGATGAAGTGCAATTGGAATCCACTGTCCCTGGTTGGTTGGATAAATAAATAAGGCAAAAGCAAGTTGTTGTGGAAGAGAGTCCACCGAATTGGGATGCACTACTAGCCAAGATTGGAAAAGACAAAGGTAATAAGAAGGCTAGGGTGATCTCGAGGATTGAAAGAGATGAAGCTCATAATAGGGTTGTTCACATTGCAACCCCTGCTCCTAATAAAAATAGAGACGATGTGGCTAGAAAGGACTATAACGTACAGACTTTCAACTTGGGGCCTACTTCTGTTGAGCAGGATATTGAAGATTATGAGGGTTCTAGTGCAGTCATCATGGACAGGCTGAGGAAGGAAATAAAGACCAAGCATGAGTTGAAAAGGGAAAATGAAAATCTTAAGAAATGCTTGGAAGATTTGATGAGGCCCTTGCAATCTATTAATCCCTCTGCTTCCACTGCAAATCCCTTATCTAAAGAAACCATCACTGAGCTTGAAATGATGAAAGCCTCCACTCTTGCCACTACAAGTTGGTTGCAAGGGGTGCAAACTAAAGGAGACGATGCTATTAAGGACATTATTTCATCTGGGAAGGATGTTGTGAGGGCTATTGATTGGTTGAAGGCGGTGTTGGCACAGGATAAGGAAGATACATACCTCCTATTGCAGAAAACTAGAACTATCAAGGAATACACCAGGGGTAGGTTGGTAAGTGATAAGATTCTTCCTTCCTCTAGAGCTACTGAACCGTGGGAGTGGTATGAGGCATTGCAAATCAGGAAGAAAGTGTTGAAGAAAATTTACAAACAAAGGAGGCAGATCGATGACACCCTAACTGGAGTTTATAATGGCTGCATTGCTTTCTACGAGATTATGATAGGAAGAAAGAATATCACACCTAAGTACTTGAGCTTGGAACAGTTGAGGACATGGTGGCATGATTTTTATGCACCAGATAATGATGATTCTATTTCTAAGCATCAATTAGATGATGCAGCCACATACATTGCTGCCATTGACAAATACCTAACCTATAAGGTGGACCGGGATAGGTCGGTGAAACAATCAAGGGAGGAGATCACATCAATTGAAAGATGACTTAGGGTTTTGCCTTTGCCACCTATGGCCGACTTGGATGAGGCGCTCTTGAAGGTCCATGAAAGGCTAGATCGGAACAAGGACAAATGGGAAGGTAGTTAATGCCCAACTACTTCAAGATTTGTGCTTCCCCATTACCCCGCCTTGCATTGGTCCGAGCTACATTGGGAATCCCTGGCCGACCTGGGTGTAGTTTGTGCATTTAATGCATTCCTTTGTTCCATTTTGACTTTCTCTTGGCCGACTATTGGTGCCTTTAATGTTGCGAAACCCTTGCTTGGCCGATGGGTTTCTTTCTGGGGATTCTATATATTTGGCACTTCGCCTCATCTGTAAGGGTTAGAATATAGAATAGAGAGTGAGAATATAGAGATTGATATAGGGAAAAGATAGTTATAAGTAAGTAGAGCAAGTTAGCAAGTAGTTGCTCTCAAGCAAAGATTGTAACAGAAGATGGAATTGTTGCTACAGTGGATAATTCGAATGCAAATAATGACATTGTGATTTGGTACCATACTTGTATTATTTTTTCTTACATGGTTCTTGTTCTTCTATCTTTAAAATTGCTTTGAGGAGGTTAATATTTAGATTAGATTCAATTTAATATTGTTTGTGATTTGATACATGAATGTTGTAGCAATCTCTCAGTCCATACTTTTCGCAACCAACTGATTGTTAGTTGCTTTGCAAAGTTAGCCTAGACTTTTCATATTCCTTGTGCTTAAGTTTGATTGTGAAGGTTTATTCATTTCAATTGCAATAGTGTTGTTTGAATGAATGTTCATGATTTGAAAATCTTAACACCTTAGAAGATTGTACTGTTTCTATAAGATTGCAGATTTATCTGGGTCAAGTAGAGATCAGTTTTGAGGGATTGGTCCATTTCGAGTGTTGGTCATTTTCATTATTAATCTTAGGTTTAGTATCAAGTTAGAAATCTCTTTGAAACCCTCATATTTTTCTATTTCTTTGATTATTGGGTTAAATCTAGGATTGAAGTATCAACATATTGATAGATCTGACAAATTTTGATTCAGTATTTTGCTTGTAGTAAGGGCCCTTTGTGATTACCAGCATTTTCACATTTTATCACTGAGTTGTTTATGCATTGTCAAGACCTGACATTAGACACCTTGGGATTATCTCTTGAGGCTTGCTGATAGAGATTTACTTTTTAAGTGAGATAGGATATTATATTCTATCTGAGTTGTTGCTATGCAGAAAACACCATCAACAATATTTATTTTTAATAATGTTAATTATAAAGTTAAATTAAACTATTTAACTTTGTGTTATTAAAATATATTTTAAAAAAGACTTTATATTAAAGAGGACATAAGTGGTTTTTAAAAGAATAATTTATAATTATAAAGTATTGTGCCCAATTAAATAATATATTAAAGAATATATAAGGTGAGATTTGATTTAAATAAAATATTATTCAATTTTCCAACTCGGGGTATGGGAAAAATGGAGGGAAAAGGGAAAATTCCATTTTGGGAGTTAAAGTTATTATAAAATCCCTTTTGAGAGCTCATTTGCACATTCATGCTTGGTTGATATCTTTGTTATTTTGGTTGGAGGAGCTAGTTATTCTCCTTCTATGGTTTGTGAGGACGAAAACCTTCATAGGCAAAGTTCTCTATGTTGTTGAAAGACTATTTGAAGAATTCTTGGTGATTTCACTATAGGAATCATAGTTGAGATTCATTGTAGATTAAGATTCATAGTTTGGGCATCAGTGACACATTTTAGATTTGAGAGATCATATTGTAGAGAAGATTTAAAAACATCAGTGACAGATTTGAGGAGTTTGTGTGCTTTCCTTGTTGGTTGTACCATCTTCCTAGGTTGGTCGTACACTTTGGAGGGAAGTTTGATCATTTGGAAGGGAGGATATGTTTTTTGGAGATTGTATTGCATCATTTGAGGTCATCCAAGGCTGAGAGCATCATTCTTACAATATTTCTACCATTGGAGGTGACTTTTGTAGCTGGCATCCATTTTAGAGGGTTCCAAAGCATATTTCTCCTATGAGTTCCAAATTTGTAACTCCTGATTTTTTGGGTATTGTTGATTTAGATAATAGGGGATATTTTATGAACTGGGTTGTCAATATTTTGATGAAAAACTAAATATTTAAGCTTGTAGAAAAATCTGAAATTTTCAACTATAAATCCTCTATGTAATGTTTCAGTTTTAAGTTCAAATATTATTGCAATACATTATTGTATGAAAAATTGCAAAAACATCCCAAAACATTCATCAAAAAGAAAAAAAAAATAGTGTAAACTGGGTTGCATATTACAATGGTACCAAAGCAATAGATTCTACCATCCAGTGGCTTCTAGTACAAAATGTTCATAGCATAAATTTTCTGATTAGTTAGTGGATTTCGATTGCTTGCTTTCTCATTTTTCAGTTAGTGTCCATTTTTTAGCTTCCTTTGAAGTTCAGTATGTCAAGTGATTCAAAAGGGATAACAAATTCCACACAGGAAATTATGTCAAAAATGATGCAAAGCTTCGAAAAATATGATAAGGTTTCAACAAAATTATTAGAGCATTCAGAAGAGATAGAATCTCTCATTGCAGATGAAGAGAAAGAAAATAGTAAAGGAAAGGAAGCTTTCAATACAAGGAAAAAAGAAATCAGTAAGAATGATTTTAGGAAACAAAATCTTTGTTTCACTTGCAAGGGGCCTTGGGAGCCAAATCACCTATGCACAGGTAAATAGGTGAAGAAGAGTCTAGAGGAGGAGAAAATAGTCACAAAATCAATGAATATAACAGAGGAAGTTGCCTCTAATGTTTGTGAAGTTAAGGATGAAATTGAATTTGCATGTGCTTCTTCCATTATAGCTGAGCATAATTCTAACTCAGGTAGTATGCAAAGAGGTTATCATAGAAGAATATTTTGGGGAGAGTCAAATTATTGAAGGTCAATCAATTACTTCATCAAATGAATCTAGCATTCATCATAAGCGTTATTTGGAGAACCAATTGAAGATTAGTGAAGACAAGATTGTAGCAACATTATCATATTTCAATAGCTCTCACAAGTTGATTGTAAATTACCTTTGGAAGGTTCAACTTGAGGGAGGGAAAAATGGTTTTGAAGAGGAATTCTCTCATGATGATTTACAGGCAATCAAAACAACTATGGAGACAATGAAATCAAATTATTTAAATCTTCTCTTAGATCAAGATCATCTCCTCAATCTTGTAATTTATTTAGGTGCATTGAGAGGGAAAAAAGAGGAAGTTGATAAGCTCTCTCATGAGCTTAAGGTTACCATGGATTCCTTCAAGAGCACTTAGATGGACCTTCAAGAATCCAAGATATAGGTTGATGACCTTTGGTTGGAGTTAAGTTTGGCTCAATGCTCATCACTTACAATAAATCCTTAGTTGTCTATGGCAACCATAGCACATGATGAAGAGAGTAGTGTGAAGCCTTCTATTGTTCACACTCAGGATGTGAGTGTTGTGCCTCTTGTGTTGGTTAGGCAAGGGGAACACTCAGAATTACTTAGGCTCGAGGATTCTTCTTGTGTTGAAGATTCCTATAAGGAGTATGAGGCCTCCTAGATTTCAGATTAGGCAACTCATGTTAGGGAGTCATTGGATAAAAGATGCATTGTTCTTGATCTCAAGACATACACGCTTGAGTTTTTGATGGATTATGGTCTATGGTATGGAGTTATGCACAAGGGTAGAAGTGTTCCAGCTCTAACCCATTGGTTTCTACCTCCTACATTGTTGATTTATGGCTTTCCTTCTTTGTTGGTTAGAGAATTATTAGGGTACACTTTGAGGAAAATAGTTGTTTGGATGCATAGGAGAGTTTGGGATTTCTACCTTGGTGTTAGATGATGGTTTAATGATGAGTTATTCTCATCCTTTGACATTAGAGATACCGTTTGCTCCATCATAGACATGATTTATAGATTGCATGGTGTTGTTTTGATTTATACCAACAACTTGGTAGGGGTAGGTATGCATTTCTATGCACCAAGGTTGGGAATATTTCACATCCATAGGATACCACTCAGTGTGGGATGGAGTGTTGATGATGTGGACACAACAATCTTGGCTACAGGTTCTAGAATCACCGATGAAATGGGCACAAAGCTCTACATTGTTAATGTAGAAATTGTTATTGGACAACCTTGTATATAGAAGATGGTTTCTTCTGAGACTTGTATGTTGAACCATAGCACTATTTCATTTTATTTTCAAGAGATTTGTAGGGAATCATCTTGTGAGGAACATGGAATTCATGATGGTATATTTATCACTCTTGAAATCAAATCATAAAATTCATTCTATGTAGTTGATCATGAACTTTGGCCTAATGTGACCCATGAATGGAAGAAATAGTTGCAGGTCATTGAAGATGAGGTTGAGAAAACCTTGGTTCGCTTTGATAAGACAGATAAGTTCATTGAATATATCCTTTGGAAAATTGATTTTGAAGAAGGACAAGAAGGTCCACGAGAAGGAGTTAAGGCCTCAAGTTTGCAGACAATCAATCACAGCCTTGAAGATATAAAATCAAGGTACTTGCATTTGCTTTCAAATAAATACCTTGCCATCAGGGTTGCAAAGGAGGTTAATGGTGTTGTTGCAAGATCTGTCCAACATGTTCTAAGTCATGAGTCATCTTTTGATGATGGTAGTGAAGTAGGGAATCCTCATGAATACTTTGGGATTTCATTGACTCAGACATGTGAATTTCACCTCAATTGAATAATGAGATGTGTTCATCAGTTTTCCTTTAGCCCACATACACAAGATTTGACCATATCTTTGATAGAACATAAAGGTGGGTTGAATAAGGGATTATCTAGTTCACTCTGGTATGATATTTTTCGGACTATAGGTGATGAATCCAAATTTTTCAAGTCTCCTAGTTTTCTTTCTCCAGATGGTTGCTTCCAAAATCAGGAATATGAGACTTGGCTCATTCAGATTCTAAAGGTTATTAGAGTGGTGTAGTGGAAGTTAGCAAGTGTTGGGTATGATGGACTTCAAATTTAGCTGCGAGATCCATGAATTCACATGTTGAGTAGATTTCTTCTTTTTACTATTGAGTTTGACAAAGTTGCTAAGTGTAGTGGACTCAATGGTATCTTATTGATGTAACAGAGCTTGGATGGAGCATTCTACAGGTTTATCTGGGATCCTGGTATTTAACTGGCCAACCAGGGTCTTTAGGTGAGGATTTCTTGGGGACAAGCAATCTTGGGGAGGGCGGACTGTAATGTCCCCTTTTTCCTAATTATCAATGATTTTTTTGCAAAGGTTAGTCCATCAATTGGTCCCTGTGGACTAATAGGGTGGTTAGGGACCCCCTTGAGAGAAATTTTAGACTTGCTCAATCAACCTTTTTGGATCTCAGTCAATGTTTTTTCCTAGCTCAATGTTACTAGGGAGTTCACAGGTGCTTTCAGAAGCCTATTCAAACATTTTGATCATACTTACTATTTTTAGTAAGTCAAAGGGACAATTTTGTCCATACTTACTATTTCTAGTAAGTCACTGATATGGTCAATTGGCTATATTTCTATATTGGACATGATGGAAAACTTATATTCTGGATTAATATTGGTCTTATTATGGTCCTATGTATTTATTTTTAATAACGTTAATTATAAAGTTAAATTGAAGTATTTAACTTTATGTGTTATTAAAATATATTTTAAAAATGACTTTATATTAAAGGGGACATAAGTGGTTTTTAAAAGAATAATTTATAATATAAAGTATTGTGCCCAATTAAATAAAATATTATTTAATTTTTGAACTTGGGGTGTGGGAAAAATGGAGGGAAAGGGGTAAATTCCATTTGGGAGCTAAAGTTATTATAAAAGCCCTTTTGAGAGGTCATTTACAGATTTATTCTTGGTTGATATATTTGTTATTTTGGTTGGAGGAGCTGGTTCTTCTTCTTCTAGGGTTTGTGAGGACAAAAACCTTCATACACAATAGTCTCTATGCTATTGAAAGACACAGTTTGGAGAATTCTTAGTGATTTCACTATAGGAATCACAATTGAGCTTCATTGCAGATTAAGATTCACAGTTTGGGAATTATAGATACATTTTAGATTTGAGAGATCATATTGTAGAGTATATTTGAAAACATCAACGACAAATTTGAGGAGTTTGTGTGCTTCCCTTGCTGGTCATACCATCTTCCTGGGTTGGTCATACACTTTGGAGGGAGGTTTGATCATTTGGAAGGGTGGATAGTGTTTCTAAAGATTGTATTGCATCATTTGAGGTCATCCAAGGTTGGAGAGCATTGTGCTAACAATATTTTTACCATTGGGGGTGACTTTTGTAGCTCACATCCATTTTAGAGGGTTCCAAAGCATATTTCTCCTGTGAGTTCCAAATTTGCAACTCCCAATTTTTTTGGGTATTGTTGATTTATATAATAGGGGATATTTTATGAACTAGGTTGTCATTATTTTGATGAAAACTAAATATTTAATCTTGTAGAAAAATTTGGAATTTTCAACTATAAATCTTCTATGTAATGTTTTAGTTTTAAGTTGAAATATTGTTGCAACATCCCGTATTCTGCTGCAATACATTGTTGTATGAAACATTGCAAAAACATCTCAAAACACATCAAAAAAAAAGAAGAGTGTAAAACCATAATACATAATACAAACTATAGCATACCCAAAGTTGACAAGTTGTTTTATTAAATAGCTTAATGAAATATGAAGTCGTGAAATGCTGCAATAGATAAGTAGGGAAACCACATATTTCCTACTGCAAGAATGGGCATGTATATAGTTGAGGATATTTGCATCCTTGCTAGTGTTAACAATTTTTATTGATCAAAAATAATACTGTGAGGTCAAAGATGCTTTTCAAATGCCATTTCTCATTTGAAGTAGCTAAAAAGAAGAACACTTGATGTTTTGGCTGAACCGGAATTCCAAAGCTATAATGTTCACATTATCTTCATGATGCCGATATATGCAATGATGTCTTTCATGTCTCTTGTGCTAGGAAAAAAATCAATTTATTTGAATTTAATTCATGCAACATATGCACGGGAATGTGAAGAGCCTTTTATTTTATTATTCATAACTGTTTCTTTATAAGGGGAATGTTTATTTATTATAAAGTTGGGATTATTCAATTCAAAGAAGGGAGACAAGAGAAATTTTATTTTTCTTCAAACATACTCTATTGTACACAGATATTTTTGAGTTTGTGAACTCATTGTTTACATTAGAGAAATAGAGGAGATATTTTAAATCTAAGTATTTATTTATGTTTCCTTTTGATTACAGATTTTCTACATGTAATTTATAATCACTCTTTGGTGTATGTCATTTTATATCAGATTATGCATGCATTATTACAAAATCTGTGTGTTTTGATTAACTCATATATTGGAAAGGATATTTTTGCTTATTCCCTTGGTTATCATTCGTGGGTGTGGAATGGGTGATCTTCGTATCATTTATTTGCACTCTCTTTATTCTAAGTTTATCAATCAAATTTGTGTCATTGTTATGCACATATGTTAGCTTTTCCTTTCTTACTTTCTAATTAAAAGCATACAAAGAAATCAATTAAATCATACGAGGGAGTTGCACCTCTAAAATTTAGAGGAAGATCACTAAATCAATAATGATCTCCAAAACCATTGGTAAGGTATTTTTCTTCACTTCTAGGAACATCTGAGTCATTATATTTAATTGTTTGAAGAAGACCAATTTGTTTGCTAACATATTTTTGGCAACTTTGTCGGGGGAAGAATCGAAGTGCCATTGTCTTCTTTTTTTAGAAATCTAAAGGTACCTCCCCGAGGATGGAGGTTGGTGATTCTGTCATATGGAACGTGCTCATAAAATAATTTTTGGTAGAAGAATTCCAATTATATTCTTTCAATCTGAATTATGGCATCTACTTCACCTCAACCATGGGGTACTTATTTTGGGCCTCTATCTTTTCCTCAATATTCAACCTTACCTATAGGTTTGAGAAAGCATTTTCCAAAGTTCAATGGAGAAGATTCATAGATTTCCAATGATCATATTCAAGCCTTCACCATAGCATGTGGAGTTTTGGGGGTGAACGAAGAAAATGTATTTGTTTGACTATTTATTGAATCTCTCATTAAGGTTGCTGTAAATTTGTTTCAAACTTTAGAAGATGGATACATTACGAATCGGGACAGTTTGAAGAAAAAATTTCTTAGGAGATTCAAATCAACAGTTGATATGGGTGCATTGCTATATCAAATTTTCAACATTAAAAGAAAGAAGATGAATTTATGAGGGATTGTGGAATGGTTCAATAGATGTTTAAAAAAGGATTCCTCATGAAAATCATCCAAGCAAGCAAAATAAATTGACCATTTTTGTTGCAGCATTGCAACCTAAAGCCAAATTCCTCTTGAAGTGGAACAAGGTATTTGATCTTGAGAAAGTACAATAATAAGTTGTTAATATTGAAGATGAGTTGATTCTATTTGGGTTATGGAAGATAAATCATGTTGAAGAAGATGCACAAAATTGTGTTACACAAAAGTGTAAAACCATGAGTTTTCAACATATGCATTCATTAAAGCTCCTATGTCCTCCAGTTGAATGTTTCAATCTCAGTTTTAGGTCAAGAGTATTTTCAAATTAATAGAGTAAGTGATGAAGGAATTAAATATTATAATGCTGAAATATATAACTTTAACTATGAATTAAGTGAAGATGGTTATGCTTCTTCAAGCAATGAAGAATATTACTCTCCTTGTGTACAATTAGTATGTACGAAACCTTCCCCTTCAACTCCAACAAATACTGTACAATCATTTACTAGTATAAGTAACCAAGAACCAAATAGGAATGAATAATTGTCAATGCCTCTATATGCTCCAAAAATTGAAGCTTTCACATTTGAGAGTATTGATATGGGATTAGCAGATGATTTGGATAAAATTAATGTAGAAGATCAACTTTCAAAAAAAGAAGACACAAACGAGTTATCAAAAATGAAGGCATTTACTTTTGAGGATGTTAATGAACATTTGATATATTGTGCAATTGAGGGTGGAATTGAAAATAAACTTCAAGATGTAGGTGAATCATCGAACACCCTTTCTTCTTGAATGCAATTTGAATATGAAACATTCCAATTTTTTGTTGAAGTTTATGAAGATAAGGAAGTAGATGATGAGGTAATCAATCATCCCATTCTTGAGTTTTTTAATTTGAAGAAAATATTATACAAGATTCAAGTTTTTTAGACCCATTGTTTGAATCACTGTGTAGGGTGGATAAAAATGGAGAAGAAATTGAAGTGGGTGGATCGAGATTTGAGTCTGGTGAAGTCGTTGGTGCATATACTGCAAGTTGGGGTCCAATTTTTTTAAATAATGCAGTATTAGATGCAATCACTATTGATGGTCAAAACAACACAACAACATTAAACAAAATATTACTATTCTATTTCTCCTAAAAGAGAAAGATAACACATGGAGATCTAACTCCCAAGGTCCTGGAAAATGGTTCTCAATTATGCTGATTTCACTCAGTGGTTGATATAACTGTAATAGTCAAGGGGCCTTTGTTGGTAACAAAGAACAAGAATGCATAGTATCAGGTAATCTACGTTTGGGGGGGTTTAAATAAAAGAAAAAGATAAATCATAGCTTTAAATCAAAGAAATGTGAGTAAAACTCTTACACATTCAGAATGCATATTAATAATGAGCGTTTATTCCAACTAACCACAACTATAGCAAGATGCAATCCATAGAATAAATTATGCTACTGCATACATCCACAATGCTAATTCAGATACGATCAATAATCACCAAACTTACTTAAAACAAGTCACTCACTCATCATCCAAAACACAAATCAAATGAATACAATAACAATTTAATTCACAAATAATCCAATGATATGATCTTGAATCGAGTTCCTTCTATTAACTTTCATTAAATAAGAAACAATTAAAAATCATGACATGAAAACGTATGAAAACTATAAAAATAATCAAGCCTTTTTACTGAACTTTTTAGAGTATCTTTCTAAAACCTTGAAATCCTAGATCTAGTTTCTATCTTCTATCATCAGGCGGTTGATCTTTCTTCAATTAGCCAACATTTACAAAGTAGATTCTAATAATACATATAGGGTGCTACATGCACAAATTTCTCAATTATCAATCGAGATCCACAATTCATGGAGTTGAAACTGAGCGCAAAAGTAGACTCAAGAACCCTTGTTTTCAAGGTTGATCACTCTGTTGTACAAAAAAGGAAATCTGATCCCCCAAGAAGGAAGTGAAACCCACAGATCGGACTCAGAGTTGAACTTATGTCAAAATCCACAAAAAGAGGAGAAGAGCAAATAGAACATGGTGAAAAGAGTCAGTCACTTTTGCACTGAATGCTCAAGAATGTACTCGTCAAAACTAGAGAACATCTATTGAAGAGTACCCAAATACGAGCCATCCAACCAGTCACCTTCAAATTTGATTCTTTCAAATTCTGTAGAAACCAACTTTTGCATCTCCTTTAACTTGATTAACTCTTTTCTAGCAGTTCTTACCTCCTCCTGGATATCCATAAATTGATCCAACAATAAATTCTCCCCATCATCTCCCTTTTGCATAATCTCCTCAAACCTACTCCTCCATCTCTCCCTTAGTTTATCCAACGATAGGCCTTCTTTATTGGAGGAATCTAAGTTGATTAAAATGGCTACAACCGCCTCTAACTCAATCATCTGTTGATTCAAGTCTTTACTCATATGAAATCTATTCCTCTCCTTGTTATCACTGTAAAGCTTCAGAGCCTCCGCCTCGTTCAATTGTTTAGGATTCTTGGAATCAGGTATATGAAACATGAATTTGATCATTTGAGGCGTGAAGTCAATAATGACATTACCCTTTACATCCACACACTGCCTAGTAGCAGGGTTATATGCTCCAGTTGCTGCAAGAATCAACTCCAGACATTGGATAGACAGGGGGAAGAGTGCCACATGTGCCAACCCGGATTGAACAATCATTTTTGTCCTTCCTGTGACCTGATCCTTAGTGAATGTCTCCTCATGCAATTCTTCATAGTTAAAAGGACCCAAATTGGTGTCAGTAATATTAGTCCAGTCAGAGTCAATTTTGCTAGCTGTGAGGACGACCTCCCTATGCTTACATCTCAAGGTATATGGTAGTTGTTCCAATTTGATCTTTTTTGGCCTAACTCCTTGCTATGAAGTTTCAGCTGGTTGGCTCCTTTGAGAGGCCTCATCTGATGCTCCCAACATCTCTTAATACCTGCAACAATTCCCTATATTAGATGAAAAAAGCATCTAAATTAGTCAATCATATAATCACTGCTCCATCCTCCTAAGATAACATTTACTTAGTCAAACCATGCCTTTATCGAAGGCGGAACCCTATGAGTATTAGGCATAAAGGATATTTCTTGTCATGTGGTGGGGCTGAGATCAGAACTGGTTATGGAGCAAAACAAGGTCAGAAGTGGGACCGGAACGGGAACATAACCAAAACATGGTCGGAGGCGAGACGAGAACGAGAATTAGACCAGAAACAAAAGTTAGCTACCAAGTTCAACTTCCTCTCTGGATCCGCTTCTGGCCAGAGTAAAGATAGTCATCATAATAATGAATGGGAGTGGAATAATTCCAGAAAATGAAGAGTATTCAAAACAAGGCGGTCATATGAACCCTAAACCCTAGGTCACATGGGCCCCAAAGGAAACTAGAAATAGCTCAGCTTAACCCTCCAACAATTCCTCTGTACAAAAGTCATTAAAACCATCAAAAATGTTTATATTGCAAAACCCTAATTCGCTCAATACATCATTTCCAAAAACTAGGGCACAACGAGAAACCCATATGAACAACCCAAAACCGACGTGCGAAAACCAGAATAGGGTCCCAAAAATGAAATTCATTACCCAAGCAAGGAAACCCCTTCAAAATCGAAACCCTAGTGAAAACTAGAGCAGGACAAAATGAACCTGTCATGAAAGTGATAATAGAACAAACAACAAAGTAAAAAAGACAAATGGAAAGACAAACCCAACAAAATGAAATGAAACGGAAAAGAAAGAACCAAGAAAACAGAACAAAAAAATAGAAACAAACACCAACCAAGTGAAAAAATTCACAGAATAAACCCTCCTATGAATATGTTAAAACAACACAAGCGAAATAACAAAAAGGGAGAAATAAAAGAAAAAGAAACCTACCTCAAAACGCCCCTTAAGATTGACCAGAAATTCACCAAGATTCACTCCGCAATTCACCCCCGCAATCAAATCAATTCTCTCAATACTTTCCTGGCTGTGGTTTGCTTAAACAATTCGCATAATAATAACAATGAGGCATTTTAAGCATAATTAAACTTTTAATCAATAATTCACATGTGCAAATAGGCTACATTAAATGCCATAAATGCGGTGGTTCGGGGACAGATCCAACGACGTGATCAGACAGTTAAGTCAAGTCAATAGAACATCAGAGGGTAAGGTGGACGTGGAGCCAGGTCGGAAACAAGATAAAGAAACTACACAAAGTTCCCTATTTCATTTCCATCCCCAGATTTGGTCTCAACAAAAAAACCAACCGAAAATGACAAACGAAGACGGGGGCAGAGATGAAATTGAAATGGAACTTCACAAAGTACGAAGTTCGATTCCAGGTCTGGATCCGGTCCCGACCAAAAAGAAAAGAACAACACAAGAACAAGGGAAGCGGGACCGGAGCGAACATCAGACCCGACCCAAACAACAAAGAAAGCGAGAAAGAAAAAGAGCGGAAGCAGAGTCGGGACAGGAACAAAAAATGGAAATCTGAAACTTCCAATGTGAGTTCCAATCCCGGTTCCAACCCTGTGTGAGAAAACAAACAAAACACAAGGAAATGACCAACAAACAGGAGGATGTACCAACCCAAGTGTTAGTCGAAAACAACCAACAAAACAAAGGAAAAACAAAAGAGAAAGCGGAGTCGGAGTCGGAACTTTATTTGAACTAGAAACCTTGTGAGAGTTCAATGTCTAGATTTGGTTCCAGACCCGCCTCCGACAGAACAAAAGAAAGACTTAGGAGAAAAAACAAAGAACTCCTAAGACCCAACCAGACAACCAAAGATGACCAAAACAAAAGAAAAAGGGGGACCCATTTTGTTCCAAAATAAAATTAAAAAATGGGGTGGTTATGCAAGGCATAACAAATGGTGACTCAGCTGGGAAAAATGGTTTACCCATTTTTAAGATATTGAAGAATTCAATCACCCCAAAACTTATAATTCATGAGACATGTTAACTTAAGTGTGATCAGAATATTTAAGTAAAGTTGAGCTAGAATCTTAGATGTAGAACCAACATAAACTACTGCTTGAATCTAAGTGTGTGCATGCTTATGGTGCATCCTTCTTTATTTGAGCTTTCTCCACACCTAAAAAACTATATCTACGATCCAAGCTACATGGGTTGAGTCCTTCAACTATCGTGCAATGAAATCCTAGGTATTGCTATGCTACCCGTCAGGTGTCCATAGCCCCGATGAAGATACCTCTAGTTCTCTCAAAGCATTGCTCTACTACCAGTCAGGCGTCCATAGCCCCGATAGAGATACTTGAATTAGCCATTTTGTATTGAGTTTTCCTTTTATCTTAGTGCTTCTCTTTTTCTTATTTCTTTTACAGGCCTTGTGAAAATTCTTTTCAAAAACATCCTCAATACAAAGACTTTAATAGTCTGAGATGTGGGTTGAGAACTATAGTGGATCCCATGACAGTTTTGGGGAAACAAATTTTTCACTTGAATCGAAGATATAATCACCCTAAGATGAATAGCCACTTTATAGTTAGATGTTTTATCTATTTTGTGACAAATTTCAATGATAGTTCAGGAGGTTATCTACAATATACCTTACTCCTAATAACCTTCAGACTCATGCTAAAATGACCATAAGGCATGAGCTTTAGAATAAAATCTTTCGACACATATGCCCAAAAATGCCTAAACCAATTTCTCTCCTAGTGCCCACAACATTCTTTGAATAACAACCCCAATGTTTTAAGATGGAAAGAAAAGAGAATCCCCAAAGAAGACAAAAATAGACACAAAACAACAAAGGAAACAAAAAGAAAGAAAGAAACAACAAACAAACAACAAAAAGGAAGCAACGAACCAGTAATTACACAAAATACATATATACAATCAATTCAGAAACTCAAACCTTTACGATCTGAAGTAATGCTTGAGAAACTTCCCATTGACTAGAAATGGAACAGGTTTTCCCGTCAAGGTGCTCAAATGAAAAGCGTTCTCACCCAAGATCTCGGCTACTTGATACAAACCTAGCTAGAGTCTATCAAATTTCTGGTGATCACCCTTTTTCTCCTTAGCCTTGTCCCACAGCAACACCAGATTTGAGATTCTGAATGCCTTAATCTTAGCTCTTTTTTCAAACCAACGTTTGACAACAGCCTGATGCTTGAAAAACTGTTGTAGAGCAACATCTCTTTGTTCTTCCATGTTTAAAAGGTTATTTAGTCTTACCTCAATATGGTCATCTCTTGTATAAAAATCCTGCATGAACTTAAGAACAGGTATCTGTAAGTGTATGGGGAAAACCGGATCTTGGCCATAAACTAGTTTAAAAGGGGAACTTCCTAGAGCAACCTTAATACAAGTTTGATCTACTCATAAGGAAAATATTAACTGGGTATGCCAGTCTCTAGGATTACTTTCAAGTAATTTCTTTATTACTTCTAACAAATTCTTGTTAGTAGATTCCGCTACACCATTTCCCTGAGGATAGTAGCTAGAGGAATATTTCAAGATAATTTTATGTTCATAATCCCATTGTATAAATTCAGCAGATGAAAAGGCAAGGCCATTGTCACATACCAGGGTGAACGACACTCCAAACCTAGTAACAACGTTTTCGGTGAGAAATTTGATAACCACATCAGTGGTGTTATTCTTGCATGGTTGAGCCTCAGTCCAATGGGTGCAATTGTTCATAGCAGTCAGGATGAATTTGTGTCCTGCAGAAGAATTTGGATTAATTACCCCAACAAAATTCAGTGCCCATTGGGCAAATGGTCTTACCTCATAAACTGGTTGTAGAGGCATTACTGGATTACACTCCTTTGATGCAGAAGTCTTACATGTATGACATGTCCTGACATGTTGATGTGCATCCCTCAACACATGGGGCCAATAATATCCTAACCTAAGGATTTGATGAGCCAAGGAATCTATTGACCCGTGTCCTATGCCATGCCTACCATGGAATTTAGCCATGGCATGCTTGGCTTCTTGCTGATATAGACATCGCAGGTACACTCCCTCATAATTTCTTCTATATAGAGCCCCTCCTTTGAGCATGTAATGTGCACTCTTCATCCTCAGTGCTCTTCTCTGGGTAGAATTCATCCCTTCTGGGCATCTATTATTGAGAAGGAAGAAGATCAAGTCAATATACCATGGGTCCTTGGTAAATGAGTGCATAGTATATTACTGACAGGTAATATTCTTGTCAACATCTACCATGGCCTTTGATAAGCCTTGTCCTCAGACAAGTTTCATTGGATGGATCTCTAAATCATACTCTTGTAGGATAGCCATCCATTTTCCTCTTCTTTACCCTAATTCGCTTTGCATAAGGAGAGACTTAATCACTGGATTAGGCACTATAGCAATAACTTGGCTTCTCAAAATGTAATGCCTGAACTTTTTTACTACTCGCACCAATGCAAAGGCCTTTTTTTCCAAGGGTGGGTACCTGACTTCTGCATTCTTGAATGGTGAGCTCATGAAGGCAATTGGTCTTTCATCTCCTTCACCTTTGTGTTGTGTTAGGACTGATGCACATGAATGATCAAATACAAATGAATAAATATAAAAGGGCTTTAGGTAATCTGGGCTGGTCAAGACCGGTGCCTTAGATATTCATTGCTTGATCTGCAAAAATGGACATTTAGCCTCATTGCTCCATTCAATTTTAGCATCTTTCTTCATCATCTCGTTGAGGGGTTTGACAATTTCTGCAAACCCTGTTATGAACTTTCTTACGAAATTAATCCTCTTGAAGAAGGACCTCATCTCCTTTTTACTGCCTGGCATCATCAATTTCAAAATAGCCTCAACTTTGTCAGGATTTATGGATATTCCCTTCTCTGATATCACATGCCCTAGAAGTTTCCCTTCAGAAACTCCAAAGACACACTTCTTGGGATTTAGAGATACCCCATAGCTGATACATCTCTTAAGGACCTTTGCTAAATCAGCAGCATGATCCTTTCTTTTCTTGGAAAATATTGTCAAGTCATCCACATATATAATAATACACTTACCTATAAAATCTTTAAAAGCCACATCCATTGCACACTGAAAGGTAGTTCCAACGTCAATGAGGCCAAACTACATGCGTCTATAGGAAAATGTTCCCCATTTTGTAGTAAAGGCAGTCTTCATCCTGTCCTCACGACTGACAAGCACTTGGTTATACCCAGAATAGTCATCTAAGAATGACATCATCTAGGATCCATTAATAGTTTGTAATACCTCATCAAGAGAAGGAAGTGGATAGTTATCCTTCTCTGAGGCTTTGTTCAGATTCTTGAAATCAACACACAACCTGATCTCCCCACTTTTCTTACATATTGGAACTAGATTGGCAACCCACGTGGAATGCCTTACTGGGAAGATGATTCTTGTTGATAAAATTTTTTGCACTTCCTTCTGTATTAAAGGCTCGATCAAAGCGTTGACCGGGCGCTACTTTTGACGAAAGGGCTTGGCTTCTGGCTTTAGCGGTATTGTGTGTGTGATCACAGAGGTGTCAAAAGTCTTCAAATCTTCATAACTCCAGGAAATTGCTGCAATATCTTCTTTTAACACCTTAATTATCTCATTTTTGATCTCCTCAGGGCAAGTCTTGCCTATAAGGACATTTCTTTCAGGGCCTGAATCAGCCAGATTAATGGATTCATACTTCCCTCCTTCACTCTGCGTTGGCACTCTCTCCCGAGCCCGAGGATCATAATCAAATATCCTTTCTAAGGCTACCATCCCCTTAGGGATGTTGTTACTCTTTAAGTTCATTACTCCTTCCATATCACAACCTTCAGGGTCCCATTCTCCCTGATCTCTATCTGATTCATCTATGATCTGCCCTTCAAAGACATCTGAACTTGCCAAGAAGGTGAGTATGTGTTGGTCATCCTTGAAGACCTAAAAATTCTGAACATTATCAGGGACTGCTGGGATTGAAACTAGCTCAATTGAAAATATTTTCAATTTGGAGTCCTACATAGGCTCCAAAGTACTAGCAGTAACTGCCAAAGCATCTGCAATCTGATTTTGTTCTCTAGGAATCAAAGTAATTCTAAAAGCGTCAAAGTCCTCGATTAGATTCCAAACCCTATTTCTGTAAGCAGCCAATCTTTTATTATGGAAATTATATTGGCTACGAACCTGTTTGATAATGACTTCAGAGTCCCCCATCACCATAAGAGATGTGACCTTCTGATGAGAAAACATTAAGCCCCTAGCAAGTGCTTTGTACTCTGCCACATTGTTTGTGCAACCAAACTGTAGCCTATAGGAAGCAAAGTAATTCTTCCCCTTTGGATTGGTTAATTCCACCCCTACTCCACTTCCTGATTTGGACTTAGAGCCATCAAATTTCAGAATCCATAATTGATTTGGGGTTGGGATCTCTTTCTTTTCTTGGCCTACAATCTTTTGTTTGGCAAAAGTATATGGCACTCAGACTGGTGCTGATCATCAGTACTTGAAAGTAACTGGGGGCACAATTCATCAGAATATTCTCCTTAATTGAAAATTTGTTCAGGAAGTGATTCCTGAACCTCCCCTTGAGCTAGGTCATGATTTAGTACTTTTGTCACCAATGCCCTAGGCATTGGAAGTGTTTCTGGGGTAAGTGCAATTGACAAAGACTGAGATTCCTCAGTCTCTAGTGGTAATTCAGAGCAAAAAACCTGAGTCTGCTTGAGTTGAGAAGATGATTCCCTCTGAGCAGAGCCGTCTCTTGTAAGGATGGTTGCATCCTTTGTTTGAAATGGAAATTCATTAGTAGAGGCTTGAGGTTGACATTCACAAGTTTCTTCTAGCCTGGAGACATGTTTTAAAATGTCTACACAGGGTTGGCAAGTTAACTCAAAATGATCTGGTAATGCACCCTACACCAGTTAGGAAGTAGGAGACTCCACATATTGACCTCCTCTCCTAGTACCAGCCTATCCTGTTGTAATTTCCCCATTAGGACTTGCTGATTAATAGTAATCATTGGGTCATTTTTCTATGAAAGGGGTGAGTCATCAGAATGGAGTACTGAAAAGGTCATGATTTCCTCCTGCTTGTAAACTCTTATCTCAGTTTTGAAATAGGCTACCTCATTAGGGGAATCATATTCAGTGATCATATGTTTGAGCCTGGGCTCACTTTCAATTCTGATCTGGCTTGCTATTCCTTTCCAGGGAAACCACATGTGTGAGAAATCCAAAGACAAATATCCACCTATAGTTTTCATCAGGTCTCTACTCAAGAGCATACCATAGGTTTCTGGGATATCTGCGACTTGGATATCCACATAAGTTTGGATCCTTGGATCAAATCCAATTTGTACGTGGATATTTTTAAGCTCTCCTACCACATTAACTTCTATTTTATCTAACTGGATAACATTTTTATTTGTCTGGAGTGGGCTCAGACCTAACTTCCTACAAATGGAAAATGGCATGGCATTCCCTGATGCCCCAGAATCCAACAGAAAGTTATGTAAATTCTTTCCAAAAATTCTCAAACTTAGCAAGAAAGGTGGAGTATTAGTCGTACCTTTATAGAGAGTTGCATTCATCTCATTAGTAGGAGTCACCTTTTCTCTTCCTTTTGACCTATCTGCTTCCCCCAAGGCTTTCAACAAGATTTCCTTTTGAGCCGGGCACCATTTCAAAATATCAAAGAAAGACATTGAATTCTTCTACGTCTGCATTTCTGTAATGAAATCAAATTCTGAATCATTCCTAACCTGATATTTAGGAATTGAAAATGAATTACCTTTTTTCTGAGAATCTGATGGCCCCTTTGGTGGTGGTGGATTATTATCAACATTCTGATTTGGCGGGACCATGTTATTAGGAGGGGCAGAGGTCGTGAATGGCCCTCTATTATGATTTTTAAGGAAATGGCCCCCCTTGGTATGGAAGGCTTGGGCATCATACACATCTTCCACTGCTTCATTGTCTTCCTAGTTGGGAAATGGAAGTTCTTCCTCAAAGATATCATATGCCATGGCAATATCCGTTGATCCACCAGATTTGTTGGATGCACCCTGGAATGGAGCATCAACTTGGGCTATCTTAACCATTTTTTCCATCTTTGGGAAATTCACCTCATAATGGACCGCAGTATCATGTAGTCTACACCAATTAGTCATAAGGTTGAGGTCTACGACATTAGCAGTGTGTGGCTTCTCGTCTCCCGCTTGATAATTGTGGGAAACTCCTCCATTATTGGGTCCAATATTTCATGGCCTATTGTTGCTAGGCCTTTGATTGTATCCTCTATTCTGATTTTGATAGTTTTGATTAGAGGAGTTTTGGTTTTGGAAATTCCTATTGGTGTTCTAGTTGGTATTATAATTCTGACTAGGATTTTGGTTAAGATAACCACCCTGATTAGAATATCCTCCCTGATTCTGAAAACCTTGGTTATGGTTCTGAGGAGGATTTTGTCTGAGTTGAGCCATGCCGTTAGACATCTAAGATAGTGTCTTTTTGAGAGTCTCCATCTCGTTGGTCAGTTGGAGAGTCTTTTCACTTTCTACATTCTTCACAGCAAAAGATTGATTAATTGAACTTGATCCTCCAACTTGATTTTGGTAATTTTGATTTTGCTAGGAGAAATCTTGGGGACCATTATTAAAAAATGGAAAGGGAGGTGAACCTTGGAATTCAGACATGGGTCCGTATTGGGAATAGGACATCCCTGGGACCGTATTAAATAGAGGGGGTGGATTGGACATTTGGTATCCTATAGGAGGGAGAACTCCTCCTAGACTCTCGGATTGCAGACTGATCTGCTGTTGCAACTAAATGGCTAGATGACATACCTTAGCCAAAGAGTCAGTTTCATTAGCATGATATGTCCTTTTCAAGAACAAGCCAATCAAAGGGTCCACAACCCTTAAGTATGCCAAGATGGCAATGTTCTCAGCCACTAGGTAAGGATCCTGCAACCTTCGGTACATTCTTTGGAACCTGGTGTTGAATAGAGGCAGTGGTTCATGGTGTTCTTTCCTTATAGTGGAAAACTGGTGGTAAAGGATAGAAGGGTCTACATAAACCCTAAATTTATTGATAAAGGCATTCTCTAAATCAGTCCAACTTAGAACTTACCCTTGGGGTAAGTTCAGGTACCAATTGTATGCCATGTCTCCCAACGAATAGGGGAACAATCTACACACAACGTCCTGATGAGCCACTTGAGCACGGGTACATGCATCTTTAAATGCCTATATGTGCTCCTCGACACTTCTTGACTCCCCATGCATGTACTTAGGACATAACCTCTCTGGGTTCTTTGGGAGATCGTGTATACCTCCAAGGATAGTCCCTAATGGTGAAGGGTTATTAATAAAGTAAGCCATAGGTCTTGGCGGTGATGCAGGTTGAGCATGTTGTGGAATGGGTGAAAGTGGCTGATGAGGTGGTGTAGGTGGGTTTGGTGGAAACCCAGGTGGAGTGAGCGGTGGTGATAAAGGTTGGATCAAGACTCTATGAGCCTGGGGCCTATGCCCAATAGTGGTTTGGAGTTCAAAAAGTGGTTCAGGTTTCTGAGAAGATCTAAGAATTCTCTCGTACCTATCTAGTGAGAATGACCCAATGCGAGCCAGCTTGTTCCTCAGGCCCTCCTTCTAGCGCTAGATCTTTTGATGGTCAAAACAATACAACAACATTAAACAGAATATTACTATTCTATTTCTCCTAAAAGAGAAAGATAACACATGGAGATCGAACTCCCAAGGTCCTGGTAATTGGTTCTCAATTATGCTGATTTCACTTAGTGGTTGATATAACTGTAATGTTCAAGGGGCCTTTGCTAGTAACAAAGAATAAGAATGCATAGCATCAGGTAATCTACGTTTGGGGGGTTTTAAATAAAAGAAAAAGATAAATTAGAGCTTTAAATCAAAGAAACGTGAGTAAAATTCTTACACATTCAGACATGCATATTAATAACAAGTGTTTATTCCAACTAACCACAACTATAGCAAGATGCAATCCATAGAATAAACTATGCTACTACATACATCCATAATGCTAATTCAAATACCATCAATAATCACCAAACTTACTTCAAACAATTCACTCACTCATCATCCAAAACACAGATCAAATGAATACAATAACAATTTAATTCACAGATAATCCAATGATATGATCTTGAATCGTGTTCCTTCTATTAACTTTCATTAAATAAGAAACAATTAAGCACAGCAAATTCACTGGCGTATGGATTGATCATGTACCATTAACCTTATCAAAGTAGATCCAAAATTTAAAAATCATGACATGAAAACGTATGAAAACTATAAAAATAATCAAGCCTTTTTACTGAACTTTTTAGAGTATCTTTCTAAAACCTTGAAATCCTAGATCTAGTTTCTATCTTCTATCATCAGGTGGCTGATCTTTCTTCAATTATCCAACCTTTACAAAGTAGATTCTAATAATACATATAGGGTGCCACATGCACAAATTTCTCAATTATCAATCGAGATCCACAATTCATGGAGTTGAAACTAAGTGCAGAAGTAGACTCAAGAACCCCTATTTTCAAGGCTGATCACTACGTTGTACAAAAAAGGAAATTTGACCCCCCAAGAAGGAAGTGAAACCCACGGATCAGACTCAGAGTTGAACTTATGTCAAAATCCACAAAAAGAGGAGAAGAGCAGATAGAGCATGGTGAAAAGAGTCAGTCACTTTTGCACTGAATGCTCAAGAATGTACTCGTCCAAACTGGAGAACATCTGTTGAAGAGTACCCCAATCCTGGCCATCCAACCAGTCACCTTCAAATTTGATTCTTTCAAATTCTGTAGAAACCAACTTTTGCATCTCCTTTAACTTGATTAACTCTTTTCTAGCAGTTCTTACCTCCTCCCAGATATCCATAAATTGATCCAACAATAAATTCTCCCCATCATCTCCCTTTTGCATAATCTCCTCAAACCTACTCCTCCATCTCTCCCTTAGTTTATCCAACGACAGGCCTTTATTGGAGGAATCTAAGTTGATTAAAATGGCTACAACCGCCTCTAACTCAACATCTGTTGATTCAAGTCTTTACTCATATGAAATCTATTCCTCCTTGTTATCATTGTAAAGCTTCAGAGCCTCCACCTCGTTCAATTGTTTAGGATTCTTGGGATCAGGTATATGAAATAGGAATTTGATCATTTGAGGCATGAAGTCAATAATGACATTACCCTTTACATCCACACACTACCTAGTAGCAGGGTTATATGCTCCAGCTGTTGCAAGAATCAACTCCGAAGATTGGATAGACAGGGGGAAGAGTGCCACATGTGCAAACCCGGATTGAAGAATCCTTTATGTACTTCTTGTGACTTGCTCCTTAGTGATTGTCTCCTCATGCAATTCTTCATAGTTAAAAGGACCCAAATTTCTGTCAGTAATATCAGTCCAGTTAGAGTCAATTTTGCTAGCTGTGAGGACGGCCTCCCTATGCTTACATCTCAAGGTATATGGGAGTTGTTCCACTTTGATCTTCTTTGGCCTAACTCCTTGCCATGAAGTTTCACCTAGCTGGCTCCTTTGAGAGGCCTCATCTGATGCTCCCGACATCTCTTAATACCTGCAACAATTCCCTGTATTAGATGAAGAAAGCATCTAAATTAGTCAATCATATAATCATTGCTCCATCCTCCTAAGATAACATTTACTTGGTCAAACCATGCCTTTATCAGAGGCGGAACCGTAGAAGTATTAGCCATAAAGGATATTTCTTATCATGCGGCAGGGCCGGGATTAGAACTGGTTATGGGGCAAAACAGGGTCGAAAGTGGACCGGAACAGAACATAACCAAAACATGGTCATCTCATGGGACGGGAACAGGAATCGGACTAGAAACAAAATTTTGCTACCAAGTTCAACTTCCTCTCTAGATCCGCTTTCGGCCAGAGTAAAGATAGTCATCATAATAATGAATGGGAGTGGAATAATTCCATTAAATGAAGAGTATTCAAAACAAGGCAGTCATATGAACCCCAAACCCTAGGTCACATGGGCCCCAAAGGAAACTAGAAATAGCTCAGCTTAACCCTCCAACAATTCCTCCGCACAAAATTCATTACAACCATGAAAAAGGTTTATATTGCAAAACCCTAATTCGCTCGATACATCATTTCCAAAAACTAGGGCACAATGAGAAACCCGTATGAACAACCCAAAACCAACGTGAGAAAACCAGAATATGGTCCCAAAAATGAAATTCATAACCCAAGCAAGGAAACCCCTTCAAAATCGAAATCCTAGTCAAAACCAGAGCACAACAAAATAGACTTGTCACAAAAGTGACAATAGAACAAACAACAAAGCAAAAACAACAAATGGAATGAAACGAAAAAGAAAGAACCAAGCAAATAGAACAAAAAGAATAGAAATAGACACCAACCAAGTGAAAAAATTCATAGAATAAACCCTCCTGTGAATACGCTAAAATGACACAAGTGAAAGAACAAAATGGGAGAAAGAAAAGAAAAAGAAACCTACCTCAAAACGCCCCTTAGGATTGACTAGAAATTTTCCAAGATTCATTTAGCAATTAGCCCCCACAATCAAATCAATTCTCTTGAGACTTTCCTAGCCGTGGTTTGCTTAAACAATTCGTATAATAATAACAATGAGGCAGTTTAAGCATAATTAAACTTTTAATCAATAATTTGTGCATTTAAATAGGCTGCATTAAATGCCATAAATGCGGTGGTTCGGGGACAAAGCCAACGACATGATTAGATAGTTAAGTCAAGTCAACGAAACATCAAAAGGTAAGGTGGACGCGGAGCCGGGTCAGAAACAATATAAAGAAACTACACAAAGTTCCCTATTTCATTTCCAACCTCAGATCTGATCCCGACAAAAAGACCGACCAAAAATGACAAACGAAGACGAGGGCGGAGATGAAACCGAAATGGAACTTCACAAAGTATGAAGTTCGATTCCAAGTCTGGATCCAGTCCTGACCAAAAAGCAAATAAAAACATAAGAAAAAGGGAAGCGGGACCAGAGCGAACACCAGACCCGACCCAAACAACAAAGAAAGCGAGAAAGAAAAAGAGCGGAAGCGGAGTTGGGACGGGAACAAAAAATGGAAATCTGAAACTTCCAATGTGAGTTCCAATCCCGGTTTTGACCCCGCGCGAGCAAACAAACAAAACAAAAGGAAATGACCAAAAAATAGGAGGACGGACCAACCCAAGTGTTAGTCAAAAATAGCCAACAAAACAAAGGAAAAACAAAAGAGAAAGTGGAGTCAGAGTCAGAACTTTATCCAAACTAGAAACCCTGTGAGAGTTCCATGTCTAGATTTGGTTCCAGACCCGCCTCCGACAGAAAAAAAGATAGACTTAGGAGCAAAAACAAAGAACTCCTAAGACCCAACCAGACAACCAAAGATGACCAAAACAAAATAAAAAGGGGGACCCATTTTGTTCCAAAATAAAACAAAAAAATGGGGTGGTTATGCAAGGCATAACAATCACTTCCACATGTAGCACTCGAGAAGTGTTTGTGTCTCATGGTTCTTATGTGGGATGTTTGATTAGAGGGTTGATTTCTTCTTGCTTAAAAAATCAAGTGCAACATGGTATTACATATGATGTTGCTCAAGAAGATCTTAGTAATCATATGCAAGGAAATACTAGAATGAATCAATTGGTTGCATAAGTATATGATGCATAGTGGATTTTTGAGCATCACATTTTGTTCAGGGAGTTTCTACAAGGTGTTGTTCTTAACTCTCTGATTGCATTAGTCGCAAGTTGACAGTTAGTTGTTCACACACTCCTCATTCACCAACCTTTTTTTGCACGGGCAACTATTTTTCTTAGTCTGTTAATGGATTTGTATGATTATCTTGAATCCATTTGAGGTAGGGTCTTCCTACCATGTACATATTAGGTGTTTTTGTTGTGCGAGTAGTTTAGGTCCTTTCTCCCACTTTATCTTGTTTTTGGATTACTTTTGCTCCTTTCCCTCTAATCATACATCATCCTATACAAATTTCACAAAAAAGGAGCTTTCAGTTGGGAGAGATGAAATATTTTTTCTTTGAGCTCAAAATTACGATTACAAAGTTTCAAGATATAAAATTTTATGAAGTTAAAAATTTATGTTAGAGTTTGACAAGGTTACAACAATTAAAAATATCACATTTCCACAATCCATATTGATTATTGCTAGGTTATGACAACCTTGACGGAGCTTGACAAGGTTATCACAACCACTTAAAATCTCAATAGTCCCTTGAAAGAGAAAAAAAAAATGTGAAAAGGTGATTTCAATAGATGTTTAAGAAGGTTATGAAACCTCCATCTACACCTGAAATGATTCTAGCAACATTAAATAGCCAATATGTCATTCAAAGTGGAGACAAAAGTCAAAGGGTCACTAAATAGTTGTGAAACTAAAAGCGGAGTCTGAAAGTTGTGAAATATTGTGGCTTCTCTGACATGAAATATGGAAATGCACATAAACTGGGATAGTCCATTAAATCCTTAACTTTGTTGCCTAAGGAATCAATGTTGCCATCATTTTAGCTTTGAAGGGATTGATGGATGTAGCACAAAAAACTTCTTATGTCACGACTGATGGTTTTGACACTCACACCTTGGTTGATTGATCTCTCATTATTTGATAACAATGAAACTTATTAATTATCTATACCAGTGTAATGGATTGAAGATCTTGTCAAATATTGCAATTGCATGAATTTGTAGATGTGTTCCCAAGGTAAAAAAAAATGCTCTAAAAACATTGAATACAACATTAGATGTTTGGAAAATGCCTCAAAGACCCAATATCTCATAGAATGCAATGATAAAAAGATTTACATGAAATAGTTTTTGATCTAGTGTCCTCCTTCGATCAATGCTTGTATTTTTTACAGGAACCTGTTATATCGTGTTCTCTTTTATTCAACCTCTTTTTATTTCTACTCTTATACGCTATATATGGAGGGAGGTTTTCTATGCATAAATTTATTAATTCAAATTTTGTTATAATTAGTGGCAAGTTACCATATCAAATGGTGCAAGAATAGATCAAAAATTCTTGACAAGAACCTACTATTCTTCATTCTCTACTCTTTCAAACTCATAAAAAATGATCAATCATGAAATTTTGTCAAATTTTCAAATAAAATGAAAGCACAGAGCTATTGCTCTGTTTTCCAGCCAAACTGGAAATACCCAAATTAAAATGCGGAAGCACAAGGAGACATGCAACTTTCTTTTGTATTCAATAAGATGGAAATGGAAATACATAAAAGACTAAACAAAAACTTCAAAGAACAAACTCTAAGCTATAGACTTCAAGTTGCTAGGAGCTTTAATGAGCTTCTCTACCAAATAGACAAACAAACTTCAGGAGCTGCTAGGAGCTCATTGGCAGGAGCTACAAAGAGATCTTCAAGAGCAATCATTGCTCACATACAAATAAAACACAACTGCTATTGTTCAAAAACTTCTCTAAATCACACAAAGAACAAAAAACATTCTTTCCTCAAACTACTGCTACAAAAATTGAGTCTTTCCAACTGACTGAACTAACTACCTTCAATTATTTTTATCTCTTCAACGTTCCCTCTCAAAATTTGAAATCACCTTCCACAGTAAATTCTAGAATTAAAAAATTCCTACCAGCATTAACTTATGGGGTTGTCAGGAGCTGCAGGGATTAAGATCCCAAAAACTGTTGTTAGAGGAAAGAGCTCTTGATGGGTAGGTGAAGCAACTGGGGTCTGACATGAGGGAAGGCTCAGGAAAATAATAAATTCCAACACCCACCCTTTTTCTTAAGCCAATGAAACAAGATCAATCCAGATCCAAATCAATAATGCCCAATCTGCTCCTTAGGTGCTCGAAATTGTCCTTACTCAAAGGCTTGGTGAATATGTTTGCTAGCTGCTACTCAAACCTACAAAATGCCATTTTAATTTCACCACTTTCAACTAACTCTAATAAAATGATACCTAATTTCAATGTGCTTGCTTCTTCCATGAAACACAAGATTTTTTGTCAACTCTATTAATGAAAAATTGTCACAAAAGATTGTTGTTCCATCCTCTTGTTCTTCCCAAAAATCTGCCAAGATTTTCTTAGCCAAATAGCTTGACATGCTATTGCATTTGCTGCAATATATTTAGCCTCTACTATAGATAGGGAAACTATGGGTTGTTTCTTGGAAGCCCATGAGATAGCTCCCAAACCCAAATGGAACACATAGCCCAATGTGCTCTTCCTATCATCCAAACTTACTGCCCAATCATTGTCCGTGTATCCAACCAACCCAAACTCATTTGTTGTTGTATACAAAATGCCATATCCTTTGGTGCCATTCACATACCTCAGGATTCTTTTACCCGCTTGCCAATGGGTGTCCCTTGGAGTCTCCATAAATCTGGAAATAAGACTCACATTATGCATTATATCAGGCCTAGTTGCAGTTAAATACATTAAACTTCCAACCAAACTTTTATACATGGTCAGATCCACATTGTTGTTGCAATCTTCCTTGCTCAACTTTATACCTATGGATGTTGGTGTGGGGGCAGACTTGCTTTCAAGCATCCTAAATCTCTTCAAGATTTCATTTGCATATTTCTCTTGAGAGATAAATATACCATCATGCATTTTTTTTACTTCTATGCCTAGAAAATATCTCAAGAGACCTAAATCTTTCATTTCAAACTCTCTTTTCATGGCCTCTTTAAAATCAACAATGAGGAAATCATCATCACCAGTGAAAACTAGATCATCAACATGTAAGACAATAATCAAAATCTTACCATTTTTTCCTTGATGTAAAGGGTGGGCTCACCATTGCTTTTTCTAAAGCCATTGCTCATCAAATATGAGTCAGTCTTGTTGTACCATGCCTATGGAGCTTGCTTCAGCCCATAAAGAGCTTTCTTCAACCTATACACCTTGTGTTCTTGACCTAGAACTTCATATCCAAAAGGCTACTCCACATAAACTTCCTCTTTTAACACTCCATTTAGGAAGGCAGACTTCACATCCATTTGAAACATATTCCACTTATGTTGGCCTGCAATTGCTATGACTGCCCGCACGGTCTCCATACTTGCAACAGGGGAAAATGTCTTATTATAATCTCTCTCAAACTGTTGTTTGTACCCCTTGACAATTAATCTTGCCGTATGCCTTTGTATTCTTCCTTTCGTGTTACACTTGGTCTTGTAGACCTATTTCACTCCAACAACTTGCTTGTTGGGAGGAAAATTAGTTAACTCCCATGTGTTGTTCCTCTCTATTACATCTATCTCCTCATCCATGGCCTCACACCATTTCTCCTCTTTCACAACATCCTCAAAATAAATTGGATCACTATGAGAAAATAAAGCAAAATTCACACTCTCATCAAATTCTTCATCATACCTTTCATTTTGGTAGATCTCCCTTAGAATCTTGGTCTTCTTTGACATTAGGCAGGTGAGAGTGGGGTCTAAACTTTCACTAGTGCTGCTACTTTGCTGAACAAGCTAATTCAGGAGCTCTCAGGAGCTCTCAGGAGCTCTTCCAGAGCTTTTAGGAGCCAATCTTTTGGCTATCTGTTACTGTATACCTACTTCAGGAGTTGTCAGGAACTGTCGAAAGCTTTTAGGAGCTCTTTTGAAGCTTTCAAGAGCTCATCCAACACTTTTAGGAGCAACTACAGGCTCATCTTGTTGAACTTCTTGTTCTGTTTCTACTTCTTTAGGAGTTGTCAAGAGCGGTTCTGAGCTGTCAAAAACTATCACTCTATCCCATGACTCATCCTCTAGGAACTCCACATCCCTATTGATGACGATTTTCTTGGTGACTGGGTTGTACAACCTATATGCTTTGGACTCTTTACTATAGCCCGTGAAAATAAACTTCTCACCCTTTTCATCCAATTTTTGCCTCTTTTCCTTAGGCACGCGAGCATATGCTACACACTTGAACACTCTTAAGTGCTCAACCGTCCACTTGCGTTTTGTCCATGCCTCTTGAGGGATTTTGTCACAGACTACCTTTGTTGGACTTCTATTTATCAAATAAACAACTATTTCTACAACCTCTCCCCAATATTTAGTTGGGAGTCCCTTTGCTTTCATCATGCTCCTTGCCATCTCCACAATGGTCCTATTCTTTCTCTCAGCCACTCCATTTTGTTGAGGAGTATAATTGGTTGTTAGCTCCTTCTTGATGCCATTTTTCTTCCAATAGTTTACAAATTGATTGGAGGTATACTCTCCCCCTCGATCTGACCTTAGGACCTTGATCACATGTCCACTCTCCTTTTCAACTCGGGCCTTAAACAATAAAAACTTATCAAAAGCTTCAAATTTTTTGTTGCAAAAAATAGACCCACATCTTATGGCTGTAATCATTAATGAAGGTCATAAAAAATATGCTTTTACCAATAGAAATGATTTGCATAGGGCCTACCAAATTTGTGTGCACCAGCTCCAATGGTGCTCTTGCCCTTGTAGAGTTGTCCAATTTAAAGGGATGCCTATGTTGCTTGCCCAAAATGCAAGCCTCGCACTTAACATTAGGCTCTACTATTCTTGGCAAACCATCAATCATTTTGTTCTTGGACAAAAGACTTAAACCAACATAGCCTAAATGTCCATACCTGATATGCCATAGCTTGGAGGGGTCTTGAATGGTGCTCTTGAGGGCTACTTGTTGTACTACTATACATTTTCCATTCATGAGACGTGCAACAATGGATTGAGATGAGAAACATGTCTCAATATTGAAGGGAAACATCTGGTTCTTTGTCATTTGAACTGCTGCAAACACCTTCATCCTCTCATTCTAGTCATAAATAATGCATTGACCCTTCTCCATCAGCACTTTATATCCATTTTGGATAAGTTTTCCAACACTCATGAGGTTACACTTTAACCCAGGAGCAAGAAATACATTTTTTATCTCCTTCTTCTCACCTTGCTTGGTGCAGATCATAATAGATCCTCTTCCCACAACTAGAACTAATCCATTGTCCCCCATTCTAATCTTAGAATTAAGATTTTTATCAATAAAATAAAAAAAACTTTCATTACCACTCATGTGGTTGTTGCAACCATTGTCCAAATACTAGACTTCGGGGCTTCCTTCTTCACCAATGTTGCACATGATGAAGGTTGTGGACTGATTTCCTTCACCCACATTCGTATCGGCCACATTTGCATTTTATTTTGACTAATCATGCTGCTTTGTCCAACATTCACTTGCATAATGGAAAAATTTATGATAGTAGTAGCATTCAACATTGGTCTTGTCATTCTTTTGATTTGAATTGTTGTTCTTCTTGCCTCCTCGGGAGTTGGTCTAAGAGCTGCTTGCTCCCTCTTGGTTGTTTGCTCGTGTTGAGCTATCTCATCCAACATTTCCTTTTCTGGAGTTGCCACAACCTCTACCTCTTGAGCTCCTTCCACCATTGTTTCTTCTCCCCCTTCCTCTTTCATTTGACTGAGCTTTAAAAGATTGCTCTTGGGAAGTAGCAGACCTATTTAGGGGTTGCTCATGGGTTTGGAGAGAACCCATCAGCTCATCAACAGACAATGTTGTGAGATCCTTTTCCTCTTCAATGGCAATCACCACTGCATCAAACTTCGTGGTTAAGCTCTCGAGTATTTTCTCCACAATCCTCTGATTGTCCAAAACTTCAACATTCACTCTCAACTAGTTTATTAAACCTGAGAGTCTTGTGTGAAAAACTGAGATGGATTCACTTTCCTTCATTTCAAGAGTTTCAAACTCTCTTCGAAGCATCTGGAGCTTCACTAATATGACCTTGTTAGTCCCTTTGTAGTTGTTCTAGAGGATTTCCCAAGCTTCCTTTGCATAGTTAGTTGTTGCTATTATGGGAAAAATGGCCTCTATCAAGGCTGCTTCTATCAAACTCAATGCCTTAGCATCCTTCCTCCTTAACTCCTTCAACTGGGTCTTCTGGTTGTTTGTGAGAATTGCATATGCTGCAAGATTAGTTACATCATTGAATCCACTGATCACAAACTCCCACAAATCATTTTCAACCATTATGGTCTTCATCTTCTTTGCCCAAACATCATAGTTATGTCCATTAAATGACGGTGGTTACTGCCAACTCTTCCCTTCAACTCCAGCCATGTCTCCTACAATAAAAACTTAATACCCAAATAAAAAAAATGCTCTAACTCACAAAGAAATGGGGCCTATGGCTCTGATACCATGTCAAATTTTCAAATAAAATGAAAGCACATAGCTACTACTCTGTTTTCTAGCCAAACTGGAAATACCCAAATTAAAATGCGGAAGCACAAGGAGACATGCAACTTTCTTTTGTATTCAATAAGCTAGAAATGGAAATACATAAAAGACTAAACATAAACTTCAGAAAACAAATTCTAAGCTACAAACTTCAAGCTGTTGGGAGCTTTAATGAACTGCTCTACCAAACAGACAAACAAACTTTAGGAGTTGCTAGGAGCTCACTAGTAGTAGCTACGCAGAGCTCTTCAAGAGAAATCATTGCTCACATACAAATCAAACATAACTACTGTTATTCAGAAACTTCTTTGAATCACACAGAAAACAAAAAACATTCTTTCCTCAAATTGCTACTACAAAAACTGAGTCTTTCCAACTGACTGAACTAACTTCCTTCAATTGTTTTTGTCTCTTCAACATTCCCTCTCAAATTTTGAAATCACCTACCACAATAGGGTAAAAGTACAAACCTATGTCACATTTTATAGAGGAATCAGCCAACAACAAAAACAATTCTAAACTTCGACCACATAAAAGTGGTCTTTATGTTTTGAATTTCAAAATGGTGTAAACTAATGAAATGTAGAACTTTTGATGAAATTTATTGCTGTAATTTTTAAATTTTTTTAAAAAATTGTTTTCATTATGTTTTTATCAATTTAAGGACATATTTTGGAATGCTGAAAATTTTAGAAAAGAGTGACTTCATGGGCCGTCAAGAAACAAATTGAAAAAAACTTCATTTCTCCCTAATTTGTTTTCTCCAAATAGGTAACTTCAATATCGTGTGCATGGAAAAAAAATCAAATTTTGATGTATATTTTTCTCGTAATAATGTTTTAAAGTCAAACATGTCAGAATTTGACAGTTTTCACGGGCTGTCAACTATTTTCAATTTTTTTAATCATTTTCAAAAAACAAATTATACCCTTTTGAAGAAGACTCTCTCTTCTTGTTCCCCATATAAGATATGAATTTTTTTAATAAGTTTTACTATCTTTTTTTAAAATTTGTAATCAACCTCTTTTTTCATTTTAAAAACCTACTTGTATTATTTTAAAAATAAAATATATTAAAACTAATCAAAATATTAACAAAATTATATATTTGGATTCTCCGCTCCGAGCTCTACAAAAGGGTATTTTTTTTTTCTTCAGAAAAATCATTCTGACTAAAGAAATACCTAGCTAAAGTTGAAAGTTTCAGAAAATTCTGAAAAAAGCTAAGTTGGCTGCCAACTAGGATGCCACATAGACAGTTTCGGTAGAACAGCCAAAACCCTTTCTATAGAAACTGTTTCTACCGAAACCCTTTCTATAGAAACCTTGTACATTAAAAAATACAATTTCAAAGCGGGAAATGAAAAAAATTAATTTTTTGGGATTCAGGTGAAACTTATTTGACTGAAACCTGTATGCCATGTAATAGGCCACGTGGTTTTAGTCAAAACCTAGCCGGGTGAAACCTTTCTAGCCAAAAATATCACTCAGAACTATTTATTTGGCCGAAAGTGTGACACAACTTTGTGCTTTTACCCAATAAATTATGGAATTCAAAAATTCCTACCAACATTAACTTTTGGGGTTGTCAGGAGCTACAAGGATGAAGATCCCAAAAACTGTCATTGGAGGAAAGAGCTCCTGATGGGTAGTTGAAGCAAGATGCTTGAACACTCAAATCTCAAGGAAAGAGCTCCTAATGGTTTGTCAGGGTCTCAAGTTCTATCTTCCACGTAGAAAATTGAACACTCAAATCTCAAGGAAGATACTTGAAGATCCTCTACAAAAAAATCCATTGTACTCCAAGTATCCAAAATAAAAGATATAACAACTTTAATAACATCCATGTTCATGAAACAAAAAAACTCACATATCACACCCAAATGTTATAGAGGCACACACTTTTCATATTCTTAATTGCTTAAATGTATTAATAAAAATGTACTTGATTATGAACAAGATAATAGAACTGTTGGTGAATTAAGAAAAATATTTATTTGTCAAATCACTCATTCAAACCACGTCGATTGGCTTAGCTCATTCTTCAATAACTTGTAATATTCTCTAATGATCATCTATATCTAGTATCCACTTATGACATCCACATGTACATGGAACTTGATGAAGAGATAGGCCAATGGAAATTACTAAGTGTTGAATGTATGTTGTCATTGATGTCAAAGGAGTATTATCCTTCATGTCAAAGGTGCTCACTGATGTCAAAGGAGTGATGTTAGTAGATAAGTGAGAATTGAATGTAATCATACTATTGAAATAGGGTGTAATTCTGTCAGAGAATTTGAGAACAACAAAGAATAATGCATGTAGTATACATGAAATATCATTCTTGTATCTATTCATGTTGGTATAAGTAATCTGAAAGTTTGATATGAAATGTTTGAGGTAAGTTATCCAAATAGTGAGGTTGTTCCACTAACATATTTTGGTCTGCATTTCTTCATGGATGTGAGTTATGACCCGTGGTTTGGAAGGAGAGTATGTCTACACATGGTTTCTCTTATTCTAGAGTTTCCAGAATTTGTGTTCATTAGGAAAAAAGTTTAAGGTGACAAAAGGGTCATTGTTTTGGTTAATCAACTAGGTTTACATTCCATTGTATCTCCATCTCTTCTGATGTAGCATTTTCTTCCAAAGACTCTTAAATACTTGGCAGTTACTGGTCTTCCATACCACAACTCATCTGGGGTCTTAGTGTTTTCTAGCCTTAACAATACTATCTTGAGAATATAGAATGTAATATAAACTGCCTCTCTCCAATACACACCAGGCATATTTTCTTCCAACAACATAGTCCTTGCCATCTCTTGAGTAGTCTTATTCCTTCTTTCAACTACCTCACTCTACTGAGGAGTTTTAGTAGTAGATAGATGCCGAGCCTTATCCCATTTTCTTCACAAAAATATTACTCATTTGATGGGAACTCACATCCTCTATCATACCTTAAGAACTTTATTTTAGCATTTGTTTCATTCTCAACCATTGATTTTAAAATCTTGAATCTACTAAAAGCATCAGATTTATATTTCAAGGACATTACTTATTTCATCTTAGAGCAATCATCAATAAAAAGCATGAAATACCTTTATCCTTTCAGAATTTTTATTCTTGTAGGTTCGCACAAATTAGTATGTACCATCTCCAATGGTCTAGAGGAAGAATAATCTTTAGATTTGAAACTTATCCTTGTCTTCTTTCCAAACTGAAATTCCTTGTACACAATACTTGTAGGCTTGATTATCTTAGGCATATCTCTTACCACATGTAATGAGTTGATCTTTTCAAGATTTTCAAAATTGATGTGTTCCATTCTCTTATGCCAAAGCTATTATTCACTCACTTGTCCCAGAAGAACAACTTCTTCCATTGATACACTTTAGACTGTATATGTCACCATTTGTCCTAGATCCTTCTACAACCAATTTTCCAGACTCTCCTTTTCTGATTTCACATCCTCTTTCATTGAATATGAGACTATATCCATTTTTGCATGTATCTGAACCACACTAAGAAGATTGTGCCTGAGACCTTTAACATAAAGAACATATTATATCCTATGCTTTCCAACAATAATTATTGTACCTTTTCCACAAATATGTATTGAAGTATCATCTCCAAGCTTGACTATGCCTCCATTTCACAAGTTTGATAAACTTGATCCTATCCCTTGTCATGTGGTTGGAAATACCACTATCAATCACTTAGGAGTTTGCCTCATCTTTTTTATGAAAAGTAGTACACACAACTCATGAATATTCAGTCTTCTTAGTAGCCAAAAATAGGATTTCATACTCATTATCCAGACCACCAGATTCATCATCCTTTGAAGAGTAGGAATCTTCCTTGGAGTGGAGACTCCTTTTGGAATTATTTATTCTAGAATATTTGTTTCTCTTTTTAGAATCTTTCAAGGGACATTTAGAAGAAAAATGACCAACCTCTCCACACTTAAAACATTTGAAACCTGTAGCTTACCTTTGTACTTTCTGGTACCCCTCTTCAACTTCCTTACAAAGTTTGCTTATGCTTCATCAGTGTCAC
This sequence comes from Sequoia sempervirens, assembly GCA_007258455.2. Classification (NCBI taxonomy): domain Eukaryota; kingdom Viridiplantae; phylum Streptophyta; class Pinopsida; order Cupressales; family Cupressaceae; genus Sequoia; species Sequoia sempervirens. Next base: position 327,519,743 of record VDFB02047230.1, on the reverse strand, counting down.
TATCCTAATAAGATGCTTCATACATTTCCTTCTTACTGGATTTGAAAGTTGCTTCCTTCTTTAGATGTTCTTTTTGAAATTATCTCATTTCAAATGTAGTGAGGGCACCATATAATTGATCCATTGAAATTTTATCTAAACCTTTGGCTTCCTCAATAGAAGATACTTTAGGACTATAATCTTTAGGAAGAGATCTTGGTACCTTTTTGACCACCACTAATTCTTCTAGAGTTATTCAGAAAGCCCTTTGATTTCATTGACCACTTCATCTACCTAGAGAAAATATCCTACAATATCTTCATCCTGTGACATTTTTTAGGTTCTCAAACTTGCCTCTGTAGATTTGTAACTTGGTTTGTTTTACTTTGATGTATCCTTGATAGATGCCACTAAGATTTCCCAGACCTCCTTTGTTGACCTGTAGTATACTACTTTTACAAGATCAGAATCTTACAACCCACTCAAGATACCATTCTTAGCCTTTCCATTATTCTCACAAGCTTCAATCTTTGCCAAATCAGTTGGAGGAGTAGTAGGACTAACATTACCATCCTTGACTGATTGCCAAAAATGAAACCCTAAGTAGGATAGATAGGATTCTATCTTGAATCGCCATAAGGAAAAAATTGTTCCATCAAACCTAAGTACCTTGTGAGACACTTCTTGAGCCATCTCGGATCTTCCTCAAGCTGTTAGACTTATTCTAAGGAACCAGACTCTGATACCACTTGTTGAACACACCAGAATACTAAGAAGAGGGTGAATCAACATTCTATCAAATCTCAAACCCTCTAGAACAAACAAACACTTTAACCTCTACCACATGAGAAAGAACATGAAAGATGAAAACATGCACAACACAACATAACACCAAATATATGTGGAAAGCTCCATTGGGGAAAAATACGACGAGAAGCGTTGCTAGGAGCTACTATCCTAATCCAACATCACAATATGAATAATATTTACAAATTTGTTTTAGGGCTACAACCCAAGGAACCAACATCTCCCTGATAACAACTTTAGGGTCACTCCCAAGGAAGCTACAACTACTTGAATTGAGCAGGCACTCAAGAAAGATTACAAAATGACAGTCCTTCCACTATTTGAAATTGACAATTAATCTCACTCCTTTGATGATTGCAATTTTTCTTTGTTTTTTCTCTTTTGATTATTGCAATTCTGCTCTATCTCTTCTTCAAATGTCTTCTTAGCTGCTTATTAACTCACTACTTTTAGAAATCAATAAGTCTTGCCTTCATCTCATTTCCTCCAACAAATAATTAAGCAACTTCTTCACTTATCTTCTATCATAGAGATATGATCAAGATGAAACCAAACAAGATCTATAACTTTTTTTCTTTCTATTTTAGTCGCTTACACAATTGCCATAATGCATAACACACTCACTCATCACCCTAGATCAACTAGGTTTATCATTTATACATGATATTATATTGATTACATTTCACATTTTGGTCTACAACAAAAAATATTACATCTCCAAGTCGGCCAAGGATAACACAAACAACATGAAACGTGTAGAAGGAAAGACTCAAAAGACTACACACAACACGAGGAAGAGGAAAACATCTTTCAGATTCTAACACATGCTTAACATAGTCCAGAACTTTATTCACACCTTTTATCTTCAATAGGAAACATCCACATGCTTCACAAATACAAAATAGGTCAGCCATAATCAAGAAAACATGAAAAATGAAGTATGTCAGCCTTCACAACATTAGCGATACACATGAATGATAAGGAATTATGTGCACTTCTCCCAGATGAGTCAAAATGACCCATACAACACCTTCAAACACTCCTTAAACTCCATGTAAACTTGAACTTATGGTGCACACCTTCAACATACCTTAGTTGGTAAGGAAAAAGCACTACCCAACAAAACATTCATCTCAGACCACAACCTGTTCCAGAGAAACTAGAAAACACCTTGCAGAGCATCAAAAAATATTACATGATTTTCATGAAGGCTCTCATACATCCCTTTCACAACTTCATGCAACATCAAGTTGGTGCAAGCAAACAAACATTGAAACTAATCACCAGACAACATAGTCCTACACTCTGTCACTTCTAACTTTCTTTGTAGAAGGATTTTTGATATGCAACTTTGGATATAACACATTCACATCTCCATGAACTTCTGATCCACACAACCATATTTACAAATGCGGAGATATGTAGAGCCAACCTTTGTACTTCTGAAAACATCCTCATAGACTTCAAATTATCACTTTCAAAAACACCTTTCTGATAACCCAAAAGACTTGAAAATTGGATCACATGCCTTGACAAAAAATGAAGCTATCTTCCAAACCATAGGAGTAACATATCATCAACTGATAAATGAAAAGCATCTATCAAAGACTTTGGAAACCAAACAACCAGACTGCAACATACTCCAATGAACTTTTGACATCAATGACAACCAAACTGCAACACACTCCTCTCAAAGACAACACTGATAAAAAAATATTCATAATATTATTTACTCCAAATATAACTCATATGACCAAGTTCCAAAATTATTTCTTTGATGAGGACTTGGTCAAGTTTGATTCTAGATATGATAAAGACAAATTCCTTGATTACTCCTTAAGGAGCAAGTCTTATAGATGTTACAATAAAATATTGAAAAATATCATAGAGTGCCAATGTGAAAGTGGATGAAGCAAGACATCAAAAAGAGAAAGAAAAAGAAAATAATTATAACCCAGAGGAAACAAATTTCAAGGAAGAAGAAGAAAAAGAAGAAACATAACGAGAAGATAAAAAGACACCATCTGTATCTTTTTAGAAGAACCATTTAGAAAGACTAATTCTTGGCGAAAAATATATTGGAGTACATATTAGAAGAATATTAACAAGTACATCTAAATAATAAAACCTCTCCTTGCTATCTAAAATATAGCCTAAATAATTTGTAGAAGCTAGCGAAGACAAGCATTGGATTGATTCTATGGAAGAAAAGTTGAATCAAATTGAAAAAAATGAGACATGAACTCATTCCAAGACCAAAACACAAGAATGCACGATTGGTACAAAGTGGGTTCTTATGAATAAGCTAAATAAATATGGTCAAGTGATGAGAAAAAAATCAAGGTTATTTGTAAAGGTTATGCTCAAGTTTAAGGTATTGAATTTGAAGAAATTTTTGTTCTTGTTGTAAGACTAGAAGCTATTGTTTCAAAAAATTCATAGTATGTCAAATGGATGTTAAGTATGCCTTTCTCTATGATAATTTAGAGGAAGAGGTATACATTGAACAACCAAATGTGTTATTATTATCAGAAAATAAGGATTATGTGTGCAAATTGAAGAGAGCACTTTATGGGATAAAACAAGCCCCTAAAGCTTGGTATTCAAGACTTGATAAATATCTACAACAACAAGGTTCTAGAAGAGGAGTTGCTGATATAAATCTCTACATCAAGATTGAAGGTAAAGAATAGTTGATTGTTATGATTTATGTAGATGACATATTTTTGCAGGTAGTAGTAAAAAAATGTGCCAAGAGTTTGCAAATAATATGAAAAAGGAGTTTGAGATGTCTATGCTTTGAAAGTTCTCATTCTTTTTTGGTTTAAAATTTCTCAATCTAACAAAGGCATATTTATCTCACAAACTAAGTATATCAAGGAGATGTTGATTTTTTGTAATGGAAGATTGTATACTAGTTAGCACATCCATGGTCATAGGCTGTAAATTAAGCAAGGATGATGAATCTCTTGAAGAAAATCAAACACTTTACAAGTAAATGATTGGAATCCTATCATATGTGACAACATCAAGGCCAGACATTATGAAAGTAATAACCATGGTAGCACGTTTTCAAGCAACACCAAAAGAAACTCATGTGCAAGTAGTCAAAAGAATATTTAATATCTAAAAGGCACTTTGGACTTTGTTTTATGGTATCTAAGAGGTGAGGATTTCACTCTAGTAGTATAGAAAAATGAAGATTGGGAAGATAGTATTGATGATAGGAAGAGTACAAGTGGAGGAGCATTATTTCTTGGCAACAATCTAGTTCCTTGGTTAAGCAAGAAACATGATTTTGTTTCTTTATCCACAATAAAGGAAAAATACATAGCAGTAACGCCATGTTGCACAAAATTTCTTTGGATGAAATAAACACTGAAATAAATTAAGGTAAAATATTATAATCCAATTTTGATACTCTGTGACAACACTTGTGCAATAAATATTTCAAATAATCATGTTATGCACTCTAGAATAAAGCATATCCTATCAAGTATCATTTCTTAAGAGAACAAGTAGCAGAATAACATGCCAAGTTGGAGTTCATTTCCACAAAAGAATAGATCATAGATATTTTCACGGATCCCCTTCTAAAAGAGACCTTTGAGTATCTTAGGAAAAACTTGGGAGTGCAATATTTTTCATCTAGTCACTAAGTTCTTAAGGAGAAGCAAAAATTTAGGGGGAGCATATCACTATATTAGCTTTCAATTCCATAGATTCTTTGGTGGTATGCATTCAGAAGAAAACTTAGAGAAAGATTAGCTAATGAATATTCTTTGTGATAGTGATGAACATCCCTTTTCCATTGATGTAAAAGAGGGATAATTATAGAAAGGGTGAGAATTATTTTCTTATAGTATTTACAAATTACTTCTTTGCAAGGTTTTCATCAATGAAAAGGGGGAGATTGTTGTAAATATTGTCATTGATGTCAAAGGAAAATTACAGTTATATTGATTTAATTATCATCATGTGAAAATAGAAAGCGTTGGCCAATCATGATTCATTGGAATCATTTACTATATTTTAATTTAAATTCTTGTATGAGATAGGGTTGGCGGACCCCCAAGTTGTGGCACCCATGTTTAGGGACAAATTGTCCTAATTTAAAATAGAAAATGAAGTCACACCCCTCTTTCAAAGGGGACAAATTTCCTTTGAAAAATCACCCCTCCATGAAGAGACATGATGGGATATAAAAAGGAGAAGGGATGTTGTAGAGTTAGAAAAGTTTGTGTGAGAAAAATGTGATATCATTCTAATGTAAGCAGATTTTTGATGGAAAGTGAAATGTTCATCATCCATTCAACAAGCAACATCCAAAAGGTAAAATGTTTATTTGGAGATCGGTGCCTCCTAAAAGAAGAGATTGGTGTCTCTTTCTAAGTTATTGTTTAGTATTGGGATTGGTGCCTCCAATGGGTTGGTGCCTACAAATTTTGTAAGAGAATTTTATTTTGTGGCTAGATTTGGACAGTAGATCCAAGTAGTCTTTCTTTAAGGTTTTTTCCCAAAAGAGTTTCCATGTAAATATTATGTTCTTAATTTTTGGATCTTTCATGATTGCTATCATTTTTTTTGTTAAGTATTAAAATAAGCAAAAGATTAACTTATACTGATTCACCCCCCCTTAGTACACTAGTAGAATTTGGCAAATAAATGACTAGGTGACTAAAACTTTTAGTCACAACAACTAAAAATGACTAAAATATACTAATTTTTTGCAACTCAGCTATAAATGAGTAAATAAATGACTAATTTGATCATTGACTAAAAAATTATTTAGTCACAAAAATAAAAATGACTAAATAGTTAGTCACCAAATACAAATTAGACAAAATTAAAAAAAAAAAAACATTTTGGCTAATTATTGGTGTGACGTATTGGTGTGATTCATTATTTGCGTTTATTCATGTTCATTACATACCTCACTTCATTCATTAGTTGTAGCTGGTTATCCTGGCACTGAGGTGCCTCATTTTGAGTTACATCAGCTGGGCACACAAACTACACTAGGTGTTTTGAGTTACAACACTTGCATGGGAAATAAAGATTGTTTGGAGAGGACCTGTAGAATTCTGAAAAGGTAGGCAAGGACTTCAGTGTTTTCTTCAAAGTATTTAAAGTTTGCAACAAAGTCAAATTTGGGGACAACCTTTGTAGTGAATTTAGAGGTAATTTGAAACCTTCATTACATTAAACACAAAATGTATAGCTTTTTTATTGCAGTAGTTACAATCTACTGCTCTTAATAATATTATTTTACAATCTTGCCACTATTTTCCTTCATAATGTGTTCGAGCTAAATATAATAAATTTGGATGTCAGTGCCAAAATAGAATTTCCTCAAACAATTTTTATACATTTTCACTGCAAGTGCAAATGGTCCTTGTGCAAAGTAAACATGTGCTAGATTTACCCACACATTAGGCATCTGAACAAAGATGTTTCCTATAGCAGATTCTTGTACCTGTGTAAAAATTTCCTTTACAATATCAAATTGACCCCTTTCAGCTAGCACAATGGCTTCCCCATTTGCAACATAAACATTTCCTGATCTCTGTGCCAACACTTTACAATGGCTGCCCCATTTGCAACATAAAAAATTTCAGTGCAAGCACAAACTGTCCTTGTCCAAAGTAAACATGTGCTAGATTTACCCACACATCAGGCATCTAAACAAAGATGTTTCTTACAAAAGCTTCTTGTACTCGTGTAAAAATTTCCTTTGCAATATCAAATTGGTCCCTTTCAACTAGCACAATGGTTTCCCCATTTGCAACATAAACATTTCCTGGTCTTTGTGCCAACACTTAAGTGGCCCCTTTTATGACATTAAGATCCTCTTGAGTTATTATTATACTCCTATTTTCCAAGAGAAAAATCCCCAAGGCCCATGGGAAATGAACGATGAGCATTTGAGTTTCAACTTGGTTTCATTTCGAAAAGGGGACATTTCATTGTACAAGTTTTGTTTAACATAATAATTTAATCCACCTATTTGGGACTATAAAATAAAAATGGATGAATTAATCTATTTTCAATTATAGGTTCTTTTAATCTAGAATTTGATAGAAAGATAAAGCATAATACATTGAAGGACATATAATGTTCTAAAATAAAGACTAAAATAGGTTGCCCATAAAAAACAAGAAAGCGGAAAAATAAAAAGATAACATACAGATGATTCATTTGAGGTTTTTGATAAGATCTCATTTAACTATGTCAAATGGATTTGGAAGGGAAAAATAATATTTGATTGACTAAGATTTGAGGTAGCTTTATCACCACCACTTTCTATAATTTTCGTGGGATAAAGGGGTATACATCACTATACCGTGCATGCTTCTTTGCATTTTACCGTGGGGTAGTGGGATCCTTACCTCTATACCACAAGCTCGACTTGTTTAACCTATGGTACTACGATTTACATTAACGAACACATATGGCTTACCGCCATACCGCATGCTTCGTCACATCCTTCCACGGTATAGCGGTTCATACCACCCTACCGCATGCCTTTATGATCTTCCTCGCGGGATGGAGGGTTACCCTGCTATACTGTACCCTTCATTTTTCCTTCTCACAGTATGGCAGTTTATGATGTAATTAAATTCTCTCATACTACCCAACCACGTCATCATAATACTTCTGTGGTATGGTGGTAAATATATTCCTGTTGTCTGTTACACACCGCCAGCCCACCAAGGGTTCAGATTACTGTTGAGGGATCGTGGTAACAAACTGTTAAGGGATTTGGAATGTTCTTAGCTAGACATGTTTTTGCTTAATTATATATGATGAATTTTTGGCTCTGTATAGGTCTTTCAGTGTCAGTCAGACTTCAAAAATTTATATGTTTGTTTACAATGGGGAGGCTCAGTCAAAAATAAAAAGGAATATAAGGGTCAGGGCTCAGGTCATGGAGCTCAAGGTTAATTGTGATGATGGAAATAGGAATTTTTTTAAGGTTCTAACACACCTCATGTTGAACTAGACTATATTTTTCCTTCATCCTACTTGTGTTATGTTTTTATGAGTTCTTTTCTTATGAATTGTTAAGTTAAGATAGCATCGGTCAAATATGAATAATGATTGCAGGCTATGCATTATCATTATTTTTAATCAAACTACTCTTACTTATAGTCGTATTCAAAGATAAAATAAATCTTTGTTTGCTGCTTGTTAAGATTGGTAACCACCGAAATTACAAGAGAACCCGCGCGCTCAAGAGGCACGTCTCATGAGCAGACGTGTCTCCATCTTGTGGAGACACGTCCTCTCATGAGACGCGTCTCCCTTGAACATTCTTCTCCTTTGATACAAATAGGAATTCTATTCTATCTTGCAAATATAGAAATCAATTAATGTTCTGCAATCAACACTTTCAAACCAGACAAACAAAATCTAACTTAGAATTATTACACATAATTCCTATCTTCAAATTTCCATAGGTCTTCTAGGATCCAACTCTGATAAGATTTGATAGCATTAACATGGTATTAGAGCCATGTTGAGTGAATCCAAATCAAATCTAGATATTAGACTCTTAGAAAAAAATCATATTTTTGAAAAAAAATCGAATTCACATCACATTCTTCATAATGTCAAGTATGATCAGATTTGAAGATTGTCTTGAGGGAGAAAACAACTTCACCTCATGGAAATTCAGAATCATGATGATTCTAAAAGAAAATAAGTTAGACTCATTTGTGAAAGAAAACAAGGGGGAACCAGAGGATGATCCTGAGAAAACTCAATGGATTGAGAATAATGAAAAAGCCATGAAAGTCCTAGTAGATGTAGTTAGGGACCACATAGTACCTATTCTAGCAAAACATGAAACTACATATCTAATGTTCAAATCCCTTGAGAGCACCTATGAGATAAACAACACCTGTAGGACTCTTGCATTAAAGAGGCAAATCAACAATGTCCAAATAAACAAAGGAGAAACTATTAATGCATACTTCATGAGGATCATTGAACTAAGGGATCAATTATCTACAATTGGATATCAAATTGATAGCAAAGAGTTAACACTAATTGCACTAGGAGGCCTACCAAACTCATGGGAGCCATTTGTTCAAGGAATAAGTGTGAGATTTGAACTCCCCAAGTTTGATAGACTAAGAACAATTTTCCTTCAAGAGGAAACAAGACTCAACAAAAGAAAACAAACAAAAATCCATAGATGAGGAAATTCAAGTGCTCAACACATCATCTAATAAAAAGGGTAAGAAAAACTCTTATGGGAAAGGATCATTTAGGAGAAAGAGAAATTCCCATGGAAAAGGGTCATTCAAGAAGAAGAAAGACATATCTCAAATACAATGTTTTAGATGTGATCAATATGGGAACTATGCAATGAAGTGCCCAGATAGATCAAATCAACAAGCATCATTTGCTAAAGTAGGAAAGTCAAATTCAGACCATGATTCTGAGAAATTTGTATTCTATTCAGCCTTATCAAATCAAGTATCTAACAATATCAACAACTGGGTGATTGATAGTGGTTCTTTGAGGCACATCACAAGATTTAGAGAACACTTAGGCACTATGACTGAAGAGACTGATGAAGAAGTAACAATTGGGGATGATTCTACACATCAAGTAAAAGGGGTTGGAACTTGTTCCATCACATTGAAATTTGGTCTCTCCCTTCAACTCACTGGAGTTTTATTTGTACTTGGGATAAAGAGGAATCTAATATCCATCTCTGCTCTTGAAGACAATGGATATAGGGTTACATTTATGGATGGGAAATTTCTAGCATGGCTTAAGAACTCAACTATAAAGAAAGCTCTAACCATAGGTGTAAGACAAGGTTATCTTTATAAACTATGCACTGAAGTCAAGCAAGCCCTTACCCTTGATACTTCTGATTCAAATGAAATTTGGCATAGAAGATTAGGACACCTTCATTTTTGTGCCCTACCATTTGTGGAAAAATTTGTAACAAGATTACCCAAGTTAAAACCAACTCATGAAGGAGCTTGTAAAGGTTGCGCCCTAGGAAATAATACAAAGGGATCCTTTCACAATAGCTTGAGTAAAACCAAAAATGTGTTAGAACTGGTTCACTCTGATTTATGTGGACCCATGTTTGTACCCTCCAAGGTAGGCTTCCTATACTATGTCATATTTATAGATGACTTCTCTAGGAAGACCTAGATTTATTTTCTTAAGTGTAAAGAGTCAATAGAAATCCTTAAAAGGTTCAAAGAGTTCAAAGCTCTCTCTGAAAACATCTCTGGGAAGAAAATCAAAATTTTAAGGACAGACAATGGGAAAGAATAGACCTCTGAAATCTTTAAGGAATTTTGCATGAATGTTGAGATTAAGAGGGAGTTTACAGTAGCCTACAACCCTCAACAAAATGGGGTTGCTGAAAGGAAAAATAGAACCATTGTAGAAGCTGCAAAAGCAATGTTACTTGACTAGAACATAGAAACCTCATTTTGGACAGAAGCCTCTAAAACTGTTGTCTACATTCAAAATAGGTGTCCTCATTCTCATCTAGATAACAAAACTCCTGAAGAAGCATTTACTGGCATAAAACCTGATATTAGTCACTTTAGGATTTTTGGTTTCCCAGTCTATATTCATGTGCCCAAAGAGAAAAGATTCAAACTAGAACCTTGCGGAAAGAAAGGGATATTTGTGGGATATAGTGAATCCTCCAAAGCTTATAGGATTTTCATACCCGGGTAGGAACAAATTGAATTAAGGAGAGATGTCATCTTTGAAGAAGACATAGCATTCAAAAGGGCAAGAAGTTCAAATGAGATAGAAACTTATTCACCTAGAGTCTTAGACAAGGATCCTGCCCCTGAGATTCAAAGGGATAATCCTGAGGAAATATCAAATGAACTTCTATCTACTTCAGATGAGAATACAAATGATAATGACAAGAAGAGACCACTTTGGGCTAGAAAGATGATCAAAGAAGCTGAGAATCATGCTACACCCAAAGGAATGTTTAGGGAAAGTAAAAGACCCAAATGGTTCTCAAGCTACGTTGCTCTAATGAATGACATCATAAATTCAGAACCCACTAGTGTTTCAGAAGCCTTTAGACATCAAGTATGGAAGGACGCAATGACGGAAGAGTATCAGTCCATTCTAAAGAATGATGTATGGGATATAGTGCCTAGACCAAAAGAGAAATCTGTCGTCTCTTCTAAATGGCTCTTCAAAATCAAACATGTTGCTGATGGCAGTATAGAAAAACATAAGGCACGTTTTGTGGCGAGAGGTTTCTCACAAAAGGAAGGAATTGATTATGAAGAAACATTTGCACTTGTTGCCCGTTACACATCTGTGAGAGTAGTGATAGCCATTGTAGCAGCTAAAGGCTAGAAGATCCATCAAATGGATGTAAAATATGCCTTCCTAATGGAACCATTGAAGAGGAAGTCTATCTAGAGCAGCCCGAAGGTTTTGTGATACATAAACCTAACTCACATGTATGCAGACTAAAGAAAGCACTGTATGGACTTAAACAGGCTCCCGAGGCCTGTTATGAAATAATTGATAGCTACCTCTTGGGACTAGGATTCTCCAAGAATGATGCATACCCAAATCCTTACTTTAAGGTAATTAAAGGTGATATGTTAATAATTATTTTATATGTTGATGACCTATTGATAACAGGAGAAGATCACCTCATTGCTCAAGGAAAGAAGGATCTAGCTTCAGAATTTGACATGAAAGACTTGGGAATTTTACACTACTTTCTTGGTTTGGATGTCTGGCAGAAACCAGATGGCATCATACTAAACCAAGGAAAGTATACTATTGATATTCTAAAGAGATTTGGAATGTTGTATTGTAGACCCATGTCTACACCCATGGAAACCAACCTTCACAAACTGAAAGAAGTAGCAATAGAATCCAAGTGTGCAGATTCAACCCTATATAGACAAATGATTGGATCTTTGATGTACCTGGTTAACACTAGACCTGATATTTGCTATGCAGTGAATGCTCTAAGCTAGTTCATGTGTGAGCCAAAGGAAATTCACCTTATGGCTGTGAAACATATATTGAGATATCTTCAAGGCACTATTGGATATGGTCTTCTTTACAAAAATAATCAACTAGATCTACATGAATACTCTGATTCAGATTGGGCTGGAAGTATAACCGATCGAAAAAGCACATCAAGATGTTGCTTCAGTTTGGGATCGGCTATGATCTCTTGGATTTGCAGAAAACAGTCTTTTGTAGCCCAAAGCTCGACAAAAGCTCAATACATTGCAGCCTCTATGGGGGAAAGAGAAGCAGTATGGCTCTAGAAATTGCTTGTGGGACTCTTTGGTGAGCCCTTGAATCCTACCATCATTCATTGTGATAATCAGAGTTGCATCAAACTCTCTGTAAATCCAGTATTCCATGATAGATCTAAGCACATTGAGATCCCCTATCATTATGTAAGAGACACGGTAGAAAGGAATGTGATTCAATTGGAGTATATTAGTACAAATGATCAAACAACAGACATTCTCACCAAACCTCTCTCTCGAATCAAGGTTGAACACTTCTGGAAGAAGCTTGGTATGATTAAAATGTAATTTGATATTATGCTTGAAATTCAAAATTGTTTAGAAGTTGTACTAATATATTTAAAGATGTTTAATGTGTAAACTCTTTTGTCATGTGTGTAACTCCATGACCTTATGGGCTCGCTCCCCCTGTGTACATTATTGAAAGGTGACGATCTTTCTAATAATGAACACTTGTATGTGACATTGTAAAGTGACGACTCTACAATGATGAGTTGAATTATCATGATAGATATCATGTGACTTGATATTTGTGGACATGTCATGATAGTATCTCTTGGACACTTTGATGGATATCATGGGACTTGATGTCATTTGAAGATCATTGTGATCTTGAAGAGATAATCATGGTGGATATCTGTGGATATGCCATGAATCATTATGGTAGACATCATGTGACTTTATGTCAGTGCACATACCATAATGAAGATGTGTTATGAAGAATGTCATGTGACTTGACAATATTGAAGAAACATATCATATCTTCGATATCACGTGTGAAGGTGATATCTCCTCTTATTCATCTTAAAGTATCTTCCCTAGCTAAGAGGGAGTGTTAAGTTAAGATAGCATTGGTCAAATATGAATAATGATTGCAGGCTATGCATCATCATTATTTTTAATCGAACTACTCTTACTTATAGTCGTATTCAAGGATAAAATAAATCTTTGTTTGCTACTTGTTAAGATTGGTAACCACCGAAATTACAAGAGAACCCGCACGCTCAAGAGACACGTCTCATGAGCAGACGTGTCTCCATCTTGTGGAGACACGTCCTCTCATGAGACGCGTCTCCCTTGAACGTGTCTTCTCCTTTGATACAAATAGGAATTCTATTCTATCTTGCAAATATAGAAATCAATTAATGTTCTGCAATCAACACTTTCAAACCAAACACACAAAATCTAACTTAGAATTATTACACATAATTCTTGTCTTCGAATTTCCATAGGTCTTCTAGGATCCAGCTCTGATAAGATTTGATAGCATTAACATGAATATCCCTAAGGAAATTTTGTCTGATACCTATAATTGTAAACATCTTCTTGGTTTTTTACTACAAATTCTTTTTTAATTTGTAAACTGAATTCTATTTTAAGTTTCCATTTGTAGTTATCAACAGATTGGAAAGTCAACAGTTATCAACTTATGAACTCAATAAAGTTTTACCGATTCAAGTTGATTTATACATTATTGTTTATTTGGACTTCAAGAAATGAAGACAAGGACTGTAAGGCACAAATTAGATGATAGTGATCATAATGCTGAAATTCTAGTGACAAAATATGAGTACGTGCGTAGTGAAAAAGTGGACAAGAATAATGAATATTTATTAAGTCTTGGTTTGACAAGCGAGCAAGTTGTAAATCCACTAAGTAGTATATTATTTGTTTAATAGTGTTGAATGAAATTTTATAGGTAAGAGCTTTATGTATATAAGACATAATATATTATTATTTTTGTTTTATAGGCAACAAAAAGAGTGAAAAGAAAATGTGGAGAAAAAACAAAAGGAAAGAAAAGATATAATGCCACCATCTCGTAGAAGCTGACACTTTTGTGATTCAACAAATGCAGTAGGTGAAAACAATAGTTGTGATGATGTGTAGCCTGGTATAGCACATGGTGATGTGCAACCTAATATAGCACATTGTGATGTGCAACCTGATATAGAACATGGTGATGTGTAGCTTGATATAGCACATGGTGATGTGTAGCCTGATATAACACATCCAGTGATGTGTAGCCTGATATAGCACATGGTAATGTGCAATCTGATATAGCACATGGTGATGTGCAATGTTGTGATGATCTCTTAGAACTAAGTCTAAGAGAGATTATTGAAAAACATTAGGGAAAAGGAACAATAGGTCTGTAGATGCTTTATTCAACATTAAGGGATGTGTTTGATGTGAAATCTGTAGAGACCAGTATTGATCTACCTACTCATGCCACACCTGATGTGGCCAAGGAGCATGAAGTTCTAGTTAATGAAAGCCATGAAGAGAGACTGCTTGCATCTGTTGTGCCTTAGAGTGCACCTGTTGCATCTAGAATTTTTTATCGAACTAGTGGATTAGCCAAAAATACTAGTAGTGGTAATTTAATAGAAGATGTGGATGCTTTTTTCAAAAGACAAAGATTGAGTTAAGATTTGTATAGATCTATAGAGAGGAATGAAAAATAAAGAAAATTAGAAGGCAAGAAGCCATTCTTGCTTGAGGTATCGAGAGATGGTAAGCCCATTGAGCCAAATGCTACAAAGTGGTCCACCGAGTTGGGTGTAAGATGTAGGGCCCATTTGGATATTTGTGAATCAAGTTTTGCAAAGCAATATCCACAAGCTATGGAAAATTTTATACAAAAAAATGGAAAATGCTTTTGATACTATTGGTGGACAAATCTCTAGAAAATATTACAAGCAAAGGATGATAATTTTGATGAAAAATTATAGATACAATTGCAGAAAAACAATCATGGAGGGAAAAGAGAGGTTAGACTCCACTCTATCTCTGAAAGAGTAGGAGGCATTGAGAGAAAGTATGCATTCTGAAGAATATTTGGCAAAGAGTAACAAAGGTAAGAGAGCAAGAAATAATGTGAGGGGTGGATATACATTTGGCCGAGGCGGGTTGCATGCCAAAATAGACGATTTTGTAGTAAGTGTATGGATTTTTGGTTCAATTTACATTGTGTTATTTATTTCAATTTTTTATTGAATTGACTATATGTTGAAATTGACATTGTATTTTAGGTGGAAAACAATAATAGAGAAGTAGGTGCAGAAGATATTGTCAATTATATCACAACACTAGATTCTAGTAAATCTAAGAGTAGGTTGAAGTGGAAATCTAGTTCGTCAACAAAGATTTCACAGTCATCTATTCAATGCCTAGTAGGAGCCTCTATAGATCATGTCAACTCAAATGAACTAGGGTACCAAAAGGTAATGAGTTGCATATTCAGTCTCACTTAGCAAGTTACACAGTTGGTTGAATTTGTTAACCCTATAGTTTATTCATGGAATGAGCATAAATCCATGGATTCAGATGAGGTAAGAGGCTCTATTGATCTCATTTCTTCTTGTTTGGAAATTCTATATACAAATTCCTCTTAATATGTAGATTATTGAAATCTGAGCATAGGAGAATCCAACCCAATTTCTTTATTGTTGGAGTGATCCAGAAAATTTTCTTTTGGACAAATTTATAGCTTGCATTCTTTACTTGATTATTGAATGCTTTGTATATTTTTTTGCATGATGGTTAAACCATGTACAGAGAAATTTTATCAAAGCAATATGAAAAAAAAAATGCCTTCATGATGCCAACAAAGTTGTCGATATTGATAGTGATGAAGTGGACAAGAATGCACAACACAATTGTCTTAGTTGTCCTGAAGTTGAGGTAATTAATATAATAGTTGTTAGTTATCTATCCTAATGTTTTTTCATTCTTCATGCTTAAAATGTTCTTTTGGACAAAAAATTATAGCTTTTACATTCTTTAAGTTGTAAGTTAATTTGTCCCAATGTTTTGTCATTCTTCTTTTGGACAAAAAATTATAGCTTTTGCATTCATTAAGTTTTAAGTTAATATGTTCCAATGTTTTTTCATTCTTCTTTTGTACAAAAATTTATAGCTTTTGCATTCTTTACTTGAATTATATTAATTTTTGCATGATGATTAAACCACATGATGTAGAGCAATTATATGAAAGTAGGAAAAAAAGAAAAAAGGCCTTGTCACTCTCTGCAAAGTTGTACAACTTCATGTCTGCAATGACGTTGATAGTGATTATGATGATAAACTCAATAAGCATGCACATGATATTCATAGTGGTAGTCGTGTTGAACTCGAGGTGAGTGCTATGAAACCACATGCAAGTAAGTACTATTCAAGTAAGTAATGGTTGTTTTATTATGCAAATAAGGGTATTCATTACCTATTTGATAGAAGCTGGTTAGAATAGTAGTGAAGTGTAATTAGCAGTATACAAAGATTATGGAAATAAGAGAACATATAATTACATATGGAAGCTTAGAGCTTAGTTGTAATACATTGTTTTATAAAAGCACATACAAAAACTAATTTGTTCCAAGACATAAGACATTACATACAACTGTAAAAAACAATATAATGTGTGTTTTATATCTCAATATAATGTGTTTTTTTTGCAGACATTTATTGATAAAATCCAAGAAGGGGATAAAGTTGAGGTGTTGGATCCATTTGATGGTGTTGCTATGGGCATTGGGCAGATTCACTCACTATCTATTGTACATGGAATCAAATTGAAAGGAACAAGAGATGCAAATATAAGTATTTTAAAGGTCACAAGTAACATAACCATTGCTTATCCAGACAAAATAGATGGAGTTGTCTGTCTGAAAGAGAAAGAAGGGACCTTCACACGATGGCCACTAAAATATTTGAAAAAAATGACAGAGTGTTAGTTGTAAGTGCAGAAGAGAAAAAGAAGGGTTAGCAGCAACAGAGTGTGGAGGGTGAAGTTGCAGATAGAGAATGTACTAAGCCTGAATAAGTTGAACCCAAACAAAAACTAGAGAATCTGGTTTGGGTGCACATTCTATGAGTAGAACATAGAATTTTCTATCTTACTGCACCTGTAATGTAAAACCCCTTGATTATGTTTTTCTCTTTTTGTTTGGGTTTCACTCATTCAAACTAGTGCATTATAGAAGAGGGGATATGTTGTTGTGTAAGCGGTAGACGCAGATAAAGAGGTGCAAAGAAGAGGAAAAGTTGCAGAGACTGCAACATACATGTATGTGCAATTGCAAATAAGTTGCAACATAGAATTGTCATCAAAATTGTAATATCTTGCTTAAGCAAAAAAAAATGCATTGTAACTCAGTTTTCTCAGTCACAACACTAAGAAACACACTTTGTAATTTAGTACATTTTTTAAAGCAAAGACACATTTCTATCTTGTATCTACTATAAGAACACGTTTTCTCAATAAAATTTTAGTATTTTTCCTTCTTAATAGTCGTTTCATTATATGCAAATGAATGATTGATTATGTTTTTCTATATTTAAACCTCAATTAAAGTATTGTCTCATTTCCAACACTTATAGGCAGAAATCAATGAACAAAAATAATTAAATAAACTACCAATAGACTAAATATACTACAAACTAACAAAAATCAATGAATAAATATGACTAAATATAATGATTATGCAATTAATAAATAATGTATCAATATACCTACCAGTTGGCAGAAATTAGTGAACAAAAATAATTAAATAAACTACCAAATTGATCAAAATGATGATTAAAATTAATGAATAAATACACTACCAATGGATAGAAATCAGTGAATAAAAATGACTAAATAAGTGACCAATTAACAACAATCAATGCCTAAATTAACGACTAAATATATCAGTGAATAAAAAATGACTAAATAAGTGACCAGTTTAAAACAATCAATGAATAAATTAACAACTAAATGCACTACCAAATTGATCAAATTAATGACTAAATTAATGATCAAATCGATCAATCAAATGACTAAATTAATGACAAAATCGATCAATCAGACAACTAAATCAATGACCAAATCAATCAATTAGACGACTAAATTAACGACCAAATCGATCAATCAAATGACTAAAAATGGTTTAGTCATCAATTTGGTCATGTTATAAATGACTGGCAATAAACTAATACTCACGCGACCATGTTCAGTCATTTATAAGCATTTTTTAGTAGTTTTTTCATTCGTTTATTGTTGTTTTTGTACTAGTGGTATAAGTGTGTGCTCATCATATTCTAAGTATAAAAATTAGATATGAGGTGCTATCTTTATTTTTTTTCTTTGATCCTTGTATAATAGATGAATGTGATTTTGTGTATTATTCAAAAAAAAAATTCTTTTAATTTTATCTTTCCTACTACAATTCCATCTTTGTTAGCTACTATTCAATTTTGATTTTGATGTGAAAACTCAAATTAGGTCAAGTTGGAATTGAATAATAATGTTAATAAATTTCTATGGAAGGGTTTAAGTGTAAGCTTCCTTGATCCTAAGGCATTCTCATTGTTTATTGTTTTTTATAATTTATAGGAGAAGAATTCAAATTCTAAAATGTAGAATGTGTGATGTAATCAATTCTATTGCTAATGGATGTTTTCTATGATTTTTTTTAGAATTCCTATAATTATTTTGGATGATCATAAATAGCCTAGGACCTTGACTTTAAATATGCAATCCTAGATGTTAATTTGAAAGAATACAGAACTAGCCAATAGAGAATGATTAAAATGTTAAATCAAGTCAACTTGAGAAAAGTGAAATTGGGATTTAGAAAAGGCAGATAAGATCACACCAATGATTTTTTCCAAAAGATAGAATCATAGCTACAATTCAAACTAAGGTGAGAAAATAGGTAAAATATAGGTTAGGTCCATATCACATGAGATGAATTCGGTAAAAGGATGGGAGAATGTTGGGTTTTGTTAGCTTGTACACTAGAATCCCTAAAATTAAGCACCAAATTGACACATCTATAAAAAAGAATGAAATGAGTACAAAATAAGTGGGGAAAGTGTGAAGTATGCAGTTTTCTCATGTACAATTATATGGAGAATAAAATTTTAAAGTATGTATCCATAAATAGTTTAGGTATAAAAATAATGTATCCATAGCTTATACAATAAGTTAGATATTTTGTTATACATATATGTTATTGTAATAGATAATTTATAGACTTATGCCCTCTTCCCTTATGTCTTAGGCCCATTTTAATTAGTGTCCCAAATGCAATGGAAAGTGGCATATTTTTGTGTGAATGTGGCTCATAACATCCTTATATCCTAATCCTATCATCAATAACTCTTATATATTATATTTTGATCTTCAAATCTCCCTTTCATCACCTTGGATCAAATATGTGGGTACATACTTGACCCAAGCGATTTTTATGGTCCTAGACCTAAACCCCTAAATTTCAAAATTTAAATTCAAATTAAATCTTTCCAACTGGACATGCTATTTGATAATACTATGAGTTGAGTTAATATATATTTATGTTGCTTTGTGTTTTTAGATGTTGTATTTAAGGACATTAATCCATTCATTTAAAATATTTTTGGAACATATTTACAACTTATGCAAGGACTTGTAATAGAGAATTTATGAGAGAATCATAGTAGATTATGCAATCATTGCATCAAGAAATAGATCATCTTATCTCCATTACACACTTTCTTGTTTTTGTTTTATCTTTTGCTCATATTGTTAAACTAGTCTGTTAGGGGTCTAACTATGAAGAGCCTAACCCTCATAATCTAGAAAATTCTTAAATGTATTCTTAAAACTACTAGTCCTTACAAGACTTAGAATATCAAGAGATCAAAGGTGAGTTAATTCCAATAATTCACTTTCAACTAGGTTAGTTATGTATGTTTAGGTTTATGTCTATGCACTATTTCAATTTAGTAGGCATAGAGATCAAGTTTTCCAGTTTAAAATCTAGATCAATTTTTAGTTAGTTTATATATTTTAAGTCATCTATTTAAGTGATCCCTAAAAATATGGTATTGTGGTGAATAGGTTCCTTGTGTCTTCAACATTATTTTTCCATCTTCAAAATCCAACTATCTCATATAAATTTATTTAGTTTCCATATAATAACATTGATTTTAATTATTCTAGTCCTAACTCATTATTATAGGTCAAATTTATATATCATTATGATTTAATTAATCTTCCTAAAATAGATGATGTTTTCCCCTACAATTACCATTTAAGTTATTCAAAAAATATGTTCTATTTAAGTATATTTTTCTTTTTAAAACTCCATTAGACCTCCTCATAAATTTAAATTATTTTTTATATATGATACGAATTTTGGAGCTAACTTTAAAATAAAATAATGAAATAATGAAATAAAAATCATTTACAATATTTTAAATCACCTTTTGTAATCCATAATCTTTTACTTTTATTATAATAATAAATATCAATACAAACATATTATACAATATTATTACTAAAACTTTTATAGATCACAATTTTATTTTATTTTAAGGGGTAAACACTTTTGATCTAGAGCTATGAACTGGTGAGGTCACAAATGGGGGACCTCACCCCCAACTTAAACATTCAACAATAACACTCTAGTGGGCTTTCAAGCTTGATGACAAGAACAACGCCACAACAACTTAACCATCACACTATGCCACTATTGACCTAGATTACAATATTATTACTAAAACTTTCACTATTAATTTTTTTGAAACAATTCACTAACTTTTAAATCATCTTAAATAAAAGATTACAACAGATGTCAAACAATAAGATTGCAACAGATATAACATTACCTATGAAAATTGCAAGAGATATAACATTACCTATGAAAAGTAAAACATACTATTCAAAGGATTTTTATTGTGTTTAACATGGGATAAACCTATGTTAAGCTTCATATTCAATCATATATATACAAGGAAAGGTTGCGAGGCAGTTCGATATGACTCAAAGTCATAATGACTCCAACACAGTCCTCATATACATGGACTCAATATGGAGGGGATTTGAAGAGAGCGGGGGGAAGCAACCAATTCTCTTTGGTTCTTCTCAGCCTTTAGATTCTGGATCAGTTGCCTCATCTTCACCGGCAAGCCTATGGAAGACATAAAAGCCCAGTGCAGAGCCTACAAGGACCACAATAAACACTCCCAAGTTATATGACATGACAGCAAGCATGCAGAGGTAGCCAAGTGCCACATGCAGGCCATGGCTGAATGTAGCTGCCACCCAATTGATGCCCTTCCTCTCACCCCACAGTATGTGATGAGGATGATGCAGTGCCACGTACTCCTTCAGTATGCTCAGAACAAGCACCACCATCAGACCCAAGATATACATTCCTCCATCTTTGCCGGGCCACTTTGGAAACACAAATATCACTTCATTTCCCCAGTAGAAACTATTTCTCATCTGCTCAGGGCGCATATTTCCCGTATCCATTTCTTCTTTACTTTTCCTTACTGTAGGTGGGATTTTTATAAAGAATTCTTGACAATGCAGACAAAGAGTAAGCCTCGAAGGAAGCACCAAATATATTCAATTGTAATGAAAAAACCTAAGAACCTAGTAGATTACTAAGTGATGAGAATGCTTATTATTATTAAATGATTTTATCATTTGCATGCAAGGAAATCAACTACAAGTTTTGTTTGACATGCAATGGAACGTTGCCAGCTCATGAATAAGTATTTTCCCAGGGCATGTAAGACATTTCTGCCTGTGAATCTTTACATTTGACGTGCATTTTCATCTTATGTAGGAACATCATGAGCATCGTGATGTACATCAACAAAAATACATTTTATACTTTATATTATTTTGTGATGTTTGGGGAATAGAGGCATGTAGCTTGTCATGGAGAGGAGACTTGGACATTCCCCTCTAGGGAAGCCTCTTGTAGAGTTTTGCTATTATTAAAATGGAGCCTTTATGTAATTTGGAATGCCCCGGAGGGAATCCGGTGATTCTCCTCTTGGGCCATTAAGAAGCCTATGCGTAAAGGTCTTTGATACCTCATTCATAAGGTGTTATTATGACACCTCATTAGAGTTATCTATGATGCATCATTCATTAGGTGTTGACGCTTGCATTTATTATTTTAAGTAATAATTTTTTACTTTGAGATTGTTATGTCTCAATCATTAAGATTAACCATATATGATTAGTTAAGAGGTGGTCACTAGTGGTTGGTATGGTAGTTAACTATCTTGTATGTTTTATATGTACTTTAATTGTACATTGGTTTGATTATAAGAGGATGAGATATTGTCACTTTGTTTGTTATTTTAAATTTACGTCGTCAGAATCAAGTGGTACATGTCTATAAATCTTAGAGATAATATAATTATTTAATATTTGTAATGTGTTGTAATATTTGGATTCTTTTAAAATGGTGCTCCAATTTTAGAGAAATTCATGAGATTCTTTGAACAACATACTATACCACTTGAAGGTTGTATTGTGATATGTGTAAGAGAGTATCTATGTCATGTAAGATGTGTAAGACCATCTATGGTATTATAAAGTGTGTAAGAGATTATATAATACATGTAAGAGGGGCTACACAGGAGACCGAGTGAAACATATTTGACCACTATTTATAGCATGTGTAAGAGCATTTTGTAAGAAGTTTGAATGAACTCATGGAAAACTAGAATTGGCCATTTGACTTCCTTGTTTGTATGGGTTAAGATTCTTAGGTTTGGGCTACATTCTATTATGGGAGGAGTTATTTTTGAGAGGGGTGCATGGTCCACTTTGAACTAGATGGATCAAGACTTGGTTCACAGTTTTGAGAAACCATATATAGTTTTTTGGATCTCCTTGGCTTATATATAATTAGATGTTGACGATGAAATTTACGTATGGTATTTTATTACAAATTTATATCATCAAATTAACTCTAGAAGACAAAGTTAAAGACCTCATGTTCATATCATTGCTAATTTATTGTATTATAATAATTTGTTTAACTAATAAAACCAAATTAAGCTTTAGAGGTTGGGTTTTTCAGGCATAAGAGTTTTCCCAAGGTATATCTTGTGTTGTGTGTTGTTAATTGAGTAAGGCATTTTTCTAATAAGATATTTTTTGAGGTATATCTTGTTGTTGTGTATTTTTCAACATGTTATAGAGTTATAAGAAGGGGCTAAACTTGTTATCACTACACTATACCATCATCCACGAGGGTATAAAGAGGAGATAAAGAATGCTATCAAAGAACTTCTTGACATGGGATTTATAAGACCTATCTCGAGTCCATTTGCATCTTTAGTAGTTCTTGTGAAGAAGAAGGATGACACTATGAGAATGTGTATTGAATATTTGACATTGAATAAGAAGACCATTAAGAATAGATATCATATTTCAAGGATAGACGAGCTCATAGATTAATTTCATGGAGCTATGTACTTATCTAAGATTAATATGAGATCGGGATGCCACCAAACCCACATGAGGGACAAAGATGTTGAGAAAAAAACTTTCTAGTGTCACTATGGAAATTTTGAGTTTTGGTCATGCCTTTTGGACTTAATCATGCTCCAACCACTTTCTAGTCATGCATGAACCAGGTATTTGGTAAGCAACTCAAAATATTTGTATTAGTGTTCTTTGATGATATCTTGATATATAGTAAAACTTGGGAGGAGCATTTGGACAATCTAGATGAAGTCTTGGGTATTTTGGAGCAGCAATATTTCTTTGCTAAGTTGTCCTAATATGAGTTTGGTTTGGAAGAGATTTTGTATCTAGGACATTCCATAAATTCCAAGGGTGTTTAGGTGGATCAACAAAATTTCCAAGCGATTCTAGATTGCCCACCTCCCATTAATTTGACAATTGAAATAATTTTTGGGATTATGTTTCTACTACATGAGGTTCATTAAATTATTTTCTCAGTTGGCTATTCCTTTGAATGATATAAAAAATAAGAGATTTTGGATGGCTTGAAGATTCTCCAAAAACTTTTGACAAGTTGAAGGAGGTAATGAGCTCGTGCCTTGTACTTGCTATTTCTATTTTTTCATTGCCCTTTGTTGTTGAATGTGAGGCATCTAGAGAAGGTATTGAAGCTATCCTAACCCAGAAAGGGAATATTATTGTATTTAAGAGTAGAAAATTATGAAATTTAGAGAATGGATAGTCCATATATGATAAGGTGTTAGCAATTATGCGTGTGCTAGAGAAGTTTAGACAATATTTAGACTGTAGAAAATTAGTTGTGAAGGCTAATAAAAATAGTCTGAAGTTCTTGGGTGAAAATAATTTGAATGATCACCAACAAATATGGGTAATAAATTTGTAAGCTTATGATTTTTAAATAGAGTACATGAAGGGCAAGATGAATGTGGTAGTTGGTCCAATTTTTAGGAGGCCTAAGTTCTATACCCATTATCTATTCTTCCTGTTGATTGGATGGTTTTCATTATTGTTGAGTATGCCAAGAATAAATTTTCTAGTGACATGCTTGATGATGTTGTTAAATATGAAATGTATGTTGTCATACCTTGTTTCCTTTGTTTTTGCAGGTTCTCCAATAGCTACTACCGCATAAGCTCATAGAGATCAAAGTCTTTTCCTTCCTTCACCATTAGATGTGTTGTATGAATTACGGTGGCGGTAGAAGATCCTTCTCTATTTGAGTAGTATATATTGTATGCAATGCCTATTGTTGCATAATAGACTCCTAGGTTCACTATGTCAACCACAGTGAGTGCCCTTTTATCAAATTTAGCTCCAGTGAGCCTCATAACTTCTTCATTCTTGACAGACTTTAGTGTAGGAACAATTTCATAGGAGCACAAACCAGTCACAACCCTGATAGCTTCCTTTGTGATTAGATAGGATTGATCAAGCCAAAAGATATCCTCATGAATTCGGCTTAAAGCAATTCCCACCCATTCATCTTCATAGAAAAACTTTGGACCCTTCCACACATCTAATCCTTTTAGTTCCACATTCGCATATTCAGGCTTCAACTAAAAATCATCACTCAGGAAATGATTTAATTTGAACTCTTCCATCTTCAAATGGTTGTACTCATCCAACTTTGAATGAATGTAGGTGCAAACATCATCAAAATATAGTACATTGATAGGAATGTGGGAAACGCTCCATCCTTGTTGGTTTCCATGGATTTGTATGAATGTTTCTTGAATTTTGGTCTTGGCCTTTCAAAAAAATCAATGAAAATTGGTGTAGCCATGATATTAGTAGGGTTTTTTACGCAAACCAAAAAAATACCTATGAATTTTGCTTGTTAGGGTTTGCACAAACACCTTCACTTCCTCAGCTTTAGCATGCACTTGATATCTTTCAAATGAAATCAATTGTGATTAACTTGAGATTAAATAAGCTTCATACCAACCCTAATTGTTCTGCATTAAATTCCTTTTCTTGTTTCTTGACATTAGTAACTTTTTACTATCTATGAAATCAAAGGACTACACAATCTTTCAGGACACTTCCATAAAAGGTGTATTTGCTCTAAAACCATGACCAATTGAATTTATATCACTATTCACCATTATGTTGAAGATTTCAATATCCCATACATTTCAGGGGTTTGATATGATCTACAATTGCAACTCCCCTTGTATCAATGCTCTTTCTTCTTAATTATCAGAGGACTCATTTGTACCATGTTGAGGTACAAATTCATTATTTATTTCACTCTCTTCCTTCTTTTGCCAAACTTTGTTCATCTCCTTTTGTTGATTAATGACAGGATTCTTCTGAGGAGAAGAAGACCTTATAGTCTTTCCTTTGTAGAATCTAGCAATGTGGCCTAGTTTATTGTAATTGTAGAAGATGATACTGGTTTGCGGAGAAAAATTGGTTCTTCTCACATTAAATTTGCAATCAATAGCCTTATGACCAAAATGTTTGCATGTGTAGCAATAGCCATACAAGGATTGAGAGGTCATAGCATTGTTCCTTATCACTTTACTTTTGCAAATTCATTAGCCTTATGTTCAAAATTGTTGCAAGCATGTCACTGACCATAAAATATTGAATGTTCATAGAATTGTACCTTGAAGGCCTAAATGAATTCTGACTCATTTTACTTTTGCATTCAACTGCCTAATGACCAAGCTTATTACAAGCATAATAGTTACCATTGAACCTACTAGGAGAAGTTTGTTTGGGAGCAAGCTTTTTGTAGCTCTTCTTTTTTCTTTGGACAAGGGTGAATCCACCTTCTTTCTTACTATCATGATTTACCATTTCATCTCCAGAAGATGTTTCCTTAGAACTTTCTGTGCACTCTTTCTCCTTCCTTGTTTTAGATTGTCCTTCTACTTTGAAGTTATCATATAGATTTGTAGATGCATTGATCAAGGGATTTTTCCCCTTTTCAAAACCTAGTCCGAATTTCTCTTTTGAGGTTTTTGAGAGTTAATTGACTCAACAATAATTTTAGAGCCTCATCTCAATTTTAGATTTTTGTCAATTTGTTCTTTAGATTTTTCAAGTTCTTTTCCTGGGGATACAATCTCTTCCTCTAGCTTTAGACACTCAACAATTTTGTCATTGAGCTTGATATTCAGGCAATCCTCAATCCTCTTGCCTTCTTCCACTTTGAATTTTAAATTTGAGATCATGTCTTCAACATCTTTGGTTTTCATTTCACATCCATTTCCACCTTCTATTTGAGTTTTCAGTTTGCTAATTTCGTCTTTTAATTCTTTAGCTTTTTCCTTCAATTTAACTATTGTCTCTTTTGATTTTTCTAGCATGCACTCATATTTGAAATTTTTCAACCTTGCTTCATCTAGATCTTCAAGAGAAAAATGGAGTTCTCCTTCAAAATCTACTTCACAATCTTCCAAACTAATATCCCAACCTTGAGGTTCTATTTATTCTAGATCTAGTTCTAGAATAAACATATCATTGATTTCTGCAACAAACCCCATGTGTTAAAGAGCAAGATCAACCTTAGCTGTTAAGCTTCTTAAGGCAGTTGACTTTGATACCAATTGTTGAACACAAAGATGTGTTAAGAGGGGGGTGAATCAACATATATTAAAACTTAACTAATTCTATTTACATATAAATAGTTCACATCACATTAATTGAAAATAATAAAAGAGAACACATGCATCACATAGAGACACCAATATTTTATGTGGAAAACCTAATGAGGGAAAAACCACGGTGATGATTAACTCACAATATATGTAGCTCACAACTAACAATAATTACAATGTTTGAGGCTCATTGCCTATGGACTTACAAACTAAGGTGTATTGCCTTAGAGAAAGATACAATGGACCTGATGAGACTCATTGTCTTAGAGTAGGATGCGTGACATTTAGAGTAAGAAAATGATTATTAACTGCTTTAAAGAAGCATCTGACACACGTTGATGATGCAGTCACTATTTTTCACAATTAACCCTTTACACTGATTTCAGACACTTCATCTTTTTCATTCCGCTCTTCCACTATTTTCTCACAATCATCACCTTTACAAATGAATTAGATATTATATATATATATATTATAAATATATCCTTTGCAAGCACACAAAACTCCAATTAAGTCAGCTCCAAGATGATCATTGAATGAAACCATTGATATTCAGGGGTTGGCTCCAAAACACATCCATAATAAAGAGATTTAGTTGTGGATCATCATATGCTATGTTGGGGCCCAAATGCATCACAACACATTATTCAAGACAAGATTAATTGAACAAGATCAACTGCAGAGAATGAAATAAGTCATGTCAACCCAAATAGTATCAATACCATCAACACTCTCACTATTTGCCTTCACACAGTCAGGGAGATACCAAAATCATTATGTGGACCAAGATGTAGGCATTGTAGACCATGCACAATATTCATTCAACCTTTTCCTTAAGTATCTAATCATAAAATTCCAGCAGAAGAGGAGAAACCCACTGAAAGTACATGAACATAGCATTCCAGACAAGTTGTAGTTAACTATCATCCAAAAACTGTACTTATGGACCTCTTCATTACTTGATACTGCTCAGTAGTATGATTTTATCATTGTAGAACATATTTAAAAAAACACAAGATCATCCCTTCACTTCTGAAAGAATGTGGAGCATTCCACCATGCTTCCATTGTTGCTTTCCTCTGTCAGGGTTCATATCAGAACACTATTACTTGTAACTTTTACTATAGAAGTGTGATGACATGATTTCTTGGATGTGGCACCCTTACAACACAATCATTTTTCCTTCAAAATAGAAAGACAATTACTTCTCTGTGGAAGAATGTGGATAACCATATCATGACTCTACCATAGAGTCTACCTTGTGAGTGCTTTAACACAACTTCTTCAACATATCTTTGTGTGGAGTACATCAACCTGTAATTATAGCAATGTAGACATGTTATGGACACATTAGAATTACATGAGTATCATCCTCTGCAACACACTTAGTTAACATATTGGTCATTATTCTTCCTTGTGCAGCCTTGCTCCAATTGATATCACAACATGACAACTATCTTTAGAGAGTGTTCATACTTCAATATTACATCTGTGACAACAATAACAACCCATATTGGGTTGACATCAACGACAACTTATTTCCAACATATGCAACTTTAAGTCATAGGTTAAAAGCATTACTAGTTTAGGCTTCCAAATCCTTTTGTAAATAGCCTTTGGGCTCTACCTTGGTTTGGAAAGATAAAAAATCTATTAAAGTGGAGGGTTCAAAGAAACCTCATCATATTTTTACCTTACATTTTATAACATTTTCAATAATTATAATTCATAATCAATAGTTATAAATTGCTTATTCAATTTTACAACCATTATATCCCACTTTTTATTATCTTTTATTTTGTTCTCCTATTTATTTCTAATTGTAATTCATTCCACCAAGTAGTAGCATGTCTTTACAATTTAGTGTTAGCAAATCTAACCCTTTCAAAATCTACAATTTCTTCATACTTAATCAATGAAGTATTCAAAATTCAAAATCACCAGAATAATTAGAAATCTTACATCTAGGCCTCTTAGAAAATTTTGAGATAGTCCTCAATATATTTACCTCATCTATTTCTTCTAGCTTTTCTAGATCTTTCTCAATAGTTTGTACACCTTCTCTTTCACTTTCATCACCATATCTAGGGTATGAAGCTATTTTTTGTCTTCTTCCACAACATCAAATTGAACTTTCATTTCCCTTATCTTTTCAAACATTTCTTCCATTCTTCCAATAATATTAACAATACCTTGAACTCTAAGGCACCTCTCCCTAGGGTCTAATACAAACTATCTAAAGTACACAATCAATCCACAATAATTCCTTGCAATTTCCTCTCAATCAATGCTTTGTTGTCAAGCTTCTTCTAGGCTAGCTACATTCAACAATCTATTGACAAGACCTTTGCATCCCTTCCTTCCCAAAATGCATCTTGCATTTGGTATTCTCAAAACTTGATCCATGCCTCCATTTTGAAGTCACCTTTCAAACTCCAAAAATATTTCCTTCCTCTTTCCAAATTTGGTATATAGTATGATGTCTTGCTAAAACCCAATCCTTTCCTTCATTTTGAAGTCTCCTTCCAGTCTTTTAGAATTCTTCCTCCCCCATTCAAAAAAGTGTATCTTGCAAGCAATAAGCTCAAACCCCAACATTTGTTGAAGTTTTGTGGATCTACGAACTTCCCCTATTATCTACCCCAAAGGTATGTGATATCTTGGAAACTTGATTCTCAATTCTTGATGGCTTACCCACTTGTTCTTTCTTTCCTTTACATTGTTGGTATTGGGAATACCATTTTCTTAATCCTCAAGTTCCTTCACTATCATTCACAAACTTTTCTCTCCATAGCAATGGGTATGAAACTTTCTCAATCCCTAATTATTTTTTTCATTCAAGTTCCTAGATCCTTAGTTCCACTTGGGTTTAGGCATCCTACCAAGCATTTTCCAAGATCCTCAACATTGTACTTCCAATACATTTTATACCACAACACTCTATTCACGGTTGATTTCTTGTGAATTCTTAATATTCAAGCTCACAATTTCACTTGCATTGTCTAACATGCCAATAATTCTTGGAGATGATGACAATGAATACATATAGCTATCATGTTCCCATTCAAATACCATGTTTTTGATATTAGGGAAAAAGCAGATTTTGAAGGGATCTGCAACCCTTTACAACCAAAAAAGTGCTAAAAAGGACAGCTTGCAACCACCAAAAAGCCGGCTCCCAAGCCAAGAACATCATGTTTTACCTTTAGAATTAATCTTGTGGGAACGAAGCGTCATTTCTAGAGAAGGCCTGGATGCTTTTGATTTTTTACTCGTGACTGTAATCCAACCTTCTTCCACTTGTGCTACCTTTTCCTGCCAAGCCAACACATCACTATCCTGGGTTTGATCATTTGCAGCCCTGGGCGAAACATCCTTGAACAGGCGTGCAAACTGGTTCTTATCTGAAGACCAGGATGAAAGAGAAATCGAAGCCCCTCCACCTAATAAGGCAGACGGAGACTTAGACCGAGGCGCAACGTGAGAGGAAGAATCAACCCCTCCTGAAGGACAAGCCGAAGGAGCGGCTCCTAATTTTTGTGATTCAGAAGCAACCGCCTCTGAGAAACTCTTTTTTTCTTCAGATTTCTTCTCAACAGTATAATGATGTTGAGCAGCTCCAATCCACCAGTTTGCCTTTTTTATTTTTTTTTCAAAACCACAATGAGTAGCAGCATGTCCAGTCTTAAAGCATCTTCTACAACGGAAAGGTAATCCCTCATAGTCCAGAGATTGAACCCAATTCCCCTTGGAGGATTCTAACGAAACCTCAGCAGGCAATCCATTTGACACATCAATTTCCACAAGTATTCAGGCAAAGGTGGAATGAAAGATATCAGAAGATGCATTGTCAACATACAAAAAATCCCCAAGAGCTTCCCCAACCGACTCGAGAAGAGAATCATTCCAGAGGTGGAGGGGAAGATTAGGCATGGATATAAACTAAGCCAAGAGTCATAAGAAAAAGTTGAGCAAGAAGATGAAACTCAAAGATCATATTGACATATTCTAATGTATCCATCTATAGTTGCACGTGAAGGGTTCAAATTCAGCTAAGCGTCACCATGGTACTAAATCTAGAATTATATTTTTCTATAATTGGTAATATTGTGGGTTTTGTTAAGATTGGTCTCTACATAATG
The DNA here is from genome assembly GCA_007258455.2 of Sequoia sempervirens. NCBI lineage: Eukaryota > Viridiplantae > Streptophyta > Pinopsida > Cupressales > Cupressaceae > Sequoia > Sequoia sempervirens. The sequence goes on along the minus strand of VDFB02047230.1, from coordinate 327,488,647 downwards.
TAAGACAAGTTTTGGAACATCTAAGCCAATCTTGGAATTTGTTTCTGCAATCACCTTTTGTTATTTGGTGTAAGAACCCATATAACTCTAGAAAAGTATGAACACAATTTTGTTTTGGAATTAGTTTCAATTGAAATCAAGAGCATAAAATTGAAATTCTTTATGCCATGAATGTACACAAAAATGAAAAAGATATATTGACTTCAATCAAATGATTTTACATTTTCATACATTGGCTATATAAAGCCATTATTTTCCCAAATAAAACTGTCAAAACTCCTTTGTGAGAAAGTAACCAACCAGGTATCTGACTAATTTATTTTGTTTAACTACTGACCTAAATCTAACTATCTAATTGATGTAATATTTTTCAACATTCCCCCCTTATTACATCGATCCAAACAAAGGATGGAACATTGCAAGAGTTGAACACAACCCTTATGGAGACTTTGATGAAATTCCTTTACCAATCCTCCTTGCTCACTCAAGAAACACCAAACTGACTCCATCGACGAATCTCCTGACTAGAAAACCTACAAACCTCTACACAACATGAGAGAACATAAAGTGTATCCAATCTCCTTGCACAATGAGAGAACAAATTTCCTTTGAAATTACACATCTCTGAGTGTGTCAAATCCCTCATTGTTGCACTTGAGAGAACAACTCTCCTTTGAGAGTCCACATCTTCGAGTGCGTCAAATCCCTCCTCCAATATTGTGAAAATAATCCCTCCTCTACTGTACAAAAGAACCCCAACCAAATGTGAATACATTAAGTGCATTCACAAGAAATCTCAAGATGCCAAGATCCCCTTTTCTAAGGGACACATAGAAAAAGGTGCTTCTTGTGCAATGAATCATCCTTGAGTGAAAAGCTAGCTGAAGATGATAAAAGATCTCATGCATCCATTTCCTCCAACCTCCAAAAGGACCTTGTTACACTCTATCCACTTGATTTCACATGTGAGCCTTTAAGCACCTTCAAACTCCTATCGAGTGTAGCACAAATGATCTCAAAGATACAGACAATATGTATAGCCATGATATGTATAAAAGATTTCATTATTACTTCAATTACAAAGTTTCAAGAAGAAATCTTCCCTTTGATGCACACTCTTCACATGAAAAAATATGACCAAGTTTAAATGTAGAAAATAATGAATATTAATTTCAATTGGTAATGCACTCTTATTTTAATTCAATAGCTTCCCCTTTCACACCTTATAAACCCACTTAAAAAAATAATTGGATAATTTTGATTATGTGGCTACCTACAATAAAAACACTAATTTGAAAATCGTAAACCCCACACACTAGGCAAGGTTGTTGAACTATTTTTTTTTTCAATACTCAAATTATATCCCACAACTAATAAACTTTAAAACCAATGCTCGTACCTAAACCTCGACGTAGGCCTGAAATGTTATTGAAATCAAGAACACTATTTCTTCCAACATTCTTCAATATTTAGGCTTAGATAACATCCACATGCTGTTAGCAAAGGTATTCAATCACTTCACAAAAGAAGCCTGGCATGAGATTAGAACCATGACCATAATGCCTATTCTCTCATACGCCCTTTGCACAGTAGATTTCTCAGGCCTCCAAATAGTTGTATGTAGCCTCAATATCTTCGAATAGCTTTTGCTGGAGTCTTTCTACTTAGATTGCCATAAAACCACTTTTATCTACTTCTTCTTCCTGTGCATTAATTTTAGCGTTCTTTCATTGCTTTTGCCCAGCTACTCAATGTTAGATTACTACCAAACAACAATAAAACTTTGCCTTATGTTCCTAACTTGGCACTTCTCATGAAACAATCAAAAGATTCAAAATCAAATTATGCACCTGCAGATAGCAAAATGGTTTAAATTGGCAAAATGGCAGATTCAAAGATTCCTAACAATATCTACATCGACCGCCACTGTTATAAAGAGCTGATTGTTGTTGATTCAATTTTTGAAATTAAATGATAAGTCATTTATTTAACTTTTGTAAATTATTTGTTCACAAAGTTTGTAAAGGTACAAAGGATCATACCTACACTTGTTAAATAGTAAATCCTTTTTTCATACACTTGTGAATTTACTTAATATCTACATAATTTAACATCTTAAACTATAGGTTTATATGAAACTAGCACTAGCAATAGTAAATATGACTCACACACTATACAAGTTGGACTTGGTTTTGTTTCTATAGCAATTCCTCTCAAAGATTCATATCAATTTAAGGCCTTTACTAGGATCATCCTCTTGATTCTTATAGAATTCAAAGTATAGAAGATATGGTCCATTTTAATCATAGGTTTATCTCTTTGCATGAATCAAATTCATCCATTGATCTAGGTATTGTGTCTCATTCCTTAGAATTGAGAGTTGTAAGAAAAATCGCACACTAATTACATGTAGGTGATGGGGTGAAGAATTAAGACTTCTCAAGAGGTCACTCTTCCCAATACAATGACACTTAAGTGTGCTTAACCATGGAGTTTCTCTCAAGATCAAGCCCATTTAGCTTGCTCCAAACTCTCTTGAATGACTACAAGTTCTCTAGAACATATCTTTAGTACATGTTTATTTATAACATCCAATTCCCAACTTTGCATTCTAAACAAAGCTTTAAATAGATTCCACATAAGATATATAATAAACTATTATGAAAGGCTTAGAAAAATCAAATGGGGGAGGAAGGTACTTCATATTAAATGGCTTCAAGGAATGTTGCATATATGTTGCCAAAGCATTAAGCATCATACATGTCAAGTATATATTCCAAAGATAGCTTTATCCTAGCTTCTTACATTAAATATATTTTCAAATTGTGCTTAGGTGCCATCACATCACAACCATTAACAAAAAACACATACACTCCAAGCTTGCCAATCAATATGTGTTTTACACAATAGTAACTTGAGCTCCTTTATAAAACCCTAAATAATTTAACAAAGAAAAATAGATAAGTTTAATAACATCCATAAGACCACACAATCTATGGGACGAAGAGTTGCAACAAAAGGGTACCACAACAATACAACCAAATAAATCTATAATTTTTTCAAACCCATTTTTGATGCAATGAGTGCTTTCTTGAGAACCACTACTCATGAAACATGGGTCAATGAGTTTGACTCAAAAAACTACACAATTGAATCAAGATAACAATATCATAACCATTTTTTATGTTAAATATTCTTTGTGGTTCTTGATTTAAAAGCTTACCATTTTGACTAGCCTAGTCTTTTAAAATAAGGTGTTAAGGTTTTACACTCTTAGGTATCATCATATTAGATACAAATGCCAATAGGCCACACTCAATGATATAGTGTTATTCTATCTTCATCAATCCCTTGTTGCAAAATAAGCATATTTTCATTTCCCGCTATTCCTTACGTATTGTCGACCTATTGGTCTCACATTTAACATGATGTGATCCAATCCTTAAATAGACAATCAACATCTTCTTACCTCCAAAGAATTCATATTTTTTTACAAGAATGAAGGCATTAAGAAAGAGTTGAGAACCAACTACACTGCAGTAAAATGTAGTAGGTGGGAGAAAGAACAAGATCATCGTGGAGATGGAAAGAAGTATGGTGAAAGCCAAGGGATTCTCAAATGAATATTGGGCTGAAGCTATTGCATTCTCCTTAATTCCTACTCCTATCTAGGTTTTTTCATCATTATTCCATGTAAGCTTATTTTTTGACATAGTATACTTTCTTTTGATGAATTTATTTTAGCCACATGTTAGTCCTAAAATTTTCACATATACCATTTTATTTCCTTATTATTTGGATACTCTTGCAAGTTAATATCCTATGTTCTCAACCATTTTTTGTTCTATTTCATCCATGTGTTCTTTTTTTAATTTATCTATTTATCACCATTTTGAGCCAATGGTGATTCTCCATATTTTGAGTCTTATTTAGATAACTTAACATTCAAACCATTGTTGGTGCCTGTAATGAGAAAGTATTGATTTTGGCTATTATACTTTCCTATGAAGCTATAGTCTTGATTTTAAAGTTGTTTATGATTAAATAATTTTGGATTCTTCCCATCATCCTTCATTTGTGATTTGACATGCTATAGCCCCAAACTTCACACATGGACACAAGCAAGCCAAAATGGACTCTCTTGATTTTTTAATCCCATAATTGTACATTTCTACATCCATTTTGTAATGATTATTAAGCTTTCCACCCATTCTATCTTCTTTGGGTTCTTTCCATTTGCCTCCATTTTGTGATTTGACATGTTGTCCAAACTTCAAACCCATAAAGGACCACTAGTGACACAAGCAAGCCAAAATGCGTTCTTTTGATTTCTCAATCCTATTATTTTTCATTATTGGATCTATTTTATATTGAGTTAAAATCTTACCACCCCTTCTATATTCTTTTTGCCTTGCATGTCTCTCAACTAACCTTCTTGTAAAAATTGAGCTTAAAGTACTATATTCTTCCACTATTTCCAATGAGCTTCTCTTGAAAAGAAAAATAGAAGTGATTTTTTTTTTTCTTTAGGAAAGGATTATGCATTTGGTTTTGCTAGCATTCACTCGCATCCCAAACTCCTAGAAAAAAAATTCTAAAGTCCATAAGGGTTCCCTCAAACTATGAGTTCTTTTGCAATTAATATGAAGTCATCTACATATGAGAGTAGCTTTATTATGTAACAAATTGAGTGCCCCCCATTAGCCTTTTATAACCATTCTTTTAGCTTATCAATGTATAACCCAAACAATGTGGGGGAGATTGAGCAACCTTTGTTTGATATCAATGCCACTTCAATAGCATTCTGGTAGTCTTCCACATGTTCTAATTTTAGTCTTAAACTTGCTCATAAAGCATATGAACTACCAATCTATACTCATTTGAGATCCAAAGTTCCTCCATCCCAAATTCATTAAAAAAATGTTTAGTCTAAGGTACCCAAGATTTAAATGCTATTTGTGAAAATTTAGAATATCTTGACCATTGCAGGTATGAGCATTAGATTTATTTTTGTGTTGCATCACATAGTTATTGATATTGTCAAAATTTTAATTAGTTATTAATGTCATCTCAAAAGACATGTATTATAAGGATCATTAATAGAGTTAAAAAATAAGATATTTAAATAAATAATGTGAAGTTTGTAATAAGATCTCAAAAGAACTAACCAAGATAATTTAAGATAAAAAATATTTTTATTTTATAAATATTAGAAAATATGTGTAAACTATCCATTTCTTTTTAATATATAAATTAATTGATATATTTAATTCATTTAATTAATTAAACAACTAAAATTAATTAGAGGATCGTATCGATCCAAAATATTTTACAAGGCCACATACTTCAGTTCCCGTGCTATAGGAGGAGCCAGATAAATGTGTGTATTCGTCCACTGAGAAATCTACGGGGATTTGGAGCCTCTATTCTCGTTGTTACTATATGTGAGAGAAAAATTTAAATATGCTATATGGATGAAAAAAGCAGGACGCAAAAAGGATTACTATATCAAAGAATTCAATCCCACGAGGGATCACGAAGAAAAGGCCTATATAGGCGCGAATATCAAATGGAAAGCAAAAATGTTGATTGCCCAATTGCGTACTAGTTCGCATCATCTTAGGTGCGAAACGGGCAGGTGGGTGGTTCCTAAAGAGGAGTGGGAAAATAGAAAATGTCGTTTTTGTAACATGGGTATGGTGGAGACGGAATGGCATTTCACCATGGAGTGTTCAGCGTATAAAGACATCCGGGCTAGTTATGGGGTCACCGTGCAGGTCGATAATTTAAATACTCTGTTTGAAGAATCAAGGTTAGACAAAGTTGCAAACTTCATCATCAAAATTCACTGCAGGAGGGCTGATCTTGAACGGAGTTTACAATCTGCTTAGGGCCTTTTATGGGTGGCTCTTGTGCTGGTCTTGGGTCCCTTAGGCTTCTTTGGCCTCGTGGACGTCATTAAAATTTTTCATTTCATTTCATTTCATTTCATAAGCACATTCAACTGCTACGAGGAGGAAACACGGTTACATTTTAAAAGTTTGAAGAGCCATTGGTTTATTAATCTGTGGCAAACCATTTTGCCCAAGTGTAATAATTTGAGTTCAACATGAGCACGCTAGCAAATACTCACAGGTTCATACTAGGAAGAATGCAGTCAACATTTTTTGTAAAGATTGCATTACGACTTTTTCTATGCAGTTTATGACTTTGCGATCATCTATTAGTTATGGAGGCATCATCCCTTTTTTGTCAATCTAAATCGTTTAATTATCACACTGCACCATCTCTATTTGCTGATCGATGAACACCATGGCTCCTTTATACCATGAATCTTAAGTTCTTTCTTTCAAACCCAAATGGTGAGGATAATTATATTTGTTTGGACCGCAATAAACCTAAATTGGTAACATTCCTAAAAAATTCTCGAGGATACATAGGTGGATCCTCAGTAAGTGCCTGTAAAATTCGAGGAAAAAGACGTTTAGTTGTTGATTACATACAGTGATTCTCCACAGGAAAAATTCAACGTTACCATGAATTTGTTATAACATGGACGACCATACCTGATGTATTAGCACAGTTGAAGGAGTCATTCCAGGTACAGTGTTCACCTCTATTATCAATACCTGAAAAACAGCCAGTTATTGACCATTTAAGTGTGCATGGAATGACAAAATAGAATGAAAAGATGCATGATGCATTCAATATGGTAGAAGGAAAATACTTGCGAAATTCTCAAAGGAAAAATTGCTATTCATCCAAATCCATACATAGTTCTTTCAATTGTTAAGAACCTTACATAATGCTGATACAGATAAAACGGAACTTGTTTCACTCTTCGTCAGTCATCGATTTTTCAACTCGACATAAAAATCCCATTTTGAATGTTAGAAGAGGATTCAAAACAACGCTGTCTTCATCTTACTCATAGAAAGAGAAATTATCAACCCACATCAAGATACATGAATTTTATTCCAGCTAAATGTTCTTACCTCAAGGGAGGACGGATTAAATTTCAACAATATGGTTGTGGAAGCATGAGAAGTTGTAAAGGCTAGACATGACATATATGTTACTCGTATGTTGGCTTTCACCTGTCTTTAATATGTTATTCATTTCGAGCAGAAGGAAATTTAACCATATCTGCAAAAGAAGAACAAAGAAACCAAAGCAGAGTGTGGTTGGTTGCAAAAACAGTTTCAGTTCTACGGCTGACATTTGGAAGGATCAAGGATCAAACGATAAAAAGAAACTTAAGATCTGAATTTACCCATAACCGGACTAAGCATTTGAAACACAAAAGTGCTCTTTGATCTTTCAGATCAGAGGAATATGTTCAACTTGTAAAAAACTATTGCACTAGTAATTTCCAGGAAGCCTTGTAATCCTCATCATAGACAATCTATCCACCTCATAATTCACAAAGATCTTATATACGATTATTTATAAAATTATATGTGCATATGCATGATGATTCGCCAAATTGACTGAAACAATAGAGTTCCTTGTCTATCATAAAATCATCATAGTAAAAATAAATATCTAACTATTGTGAATGTTAGATTGAATACCAACAAGAAACAAACATAAATATCATGTCCTATTCCATCATGACAAGTTTAATCAAACAAGTCAGTGACCCTAACATAAAGAAGCTGCTATACCTTTGTCTTAAAGTTAAAATCAAATCATTAAGAAGTACATAAATTTGCCAAGAGTCACATTGACACATACTTCATAATAATATCTTTTTATCAGGTCAGACTGCAAAATGCTTGCATAAAATAAATAAATGACTGAGGAAAAAAATAAAGATTATGGGAATACTTCTCCAGTATCTGCGTGAATGAAGGCATCAATACGAGAAAATCCTTCCAGACCTAGAGTGTTTGCCAAAATCTCAATCCTCTTTTTACAGGCTTGAAGTGCCTCTTCCCTGCAAGAAGAAAGTTTGAATCAGAAACATTCTTTTTGGTTTTACATTACCAAATTGACCTCAATATATGGTCACAATCCTTAATCATTTCTTTCTTTCTAAAGATGCATTGGTAAGGTTGTTGAAATATGTGATTATTTTCCCATGTTTAAAGCCTTTTTTGTACCATCTTGGCTACCCTTGCACTCTTTTAATACTATATTTTACCTTTTAGCCATTCCAGCTACTTATATGGATAAGGTACAATTAGTAATATTTATTCAAGTTTTAAGGTAAAATAGTAGGAAAATATTAACTTCATTGTGTTCACTAATGAATGCTGTCTGCTCTGCTAGCCTGTGGCACGACAGGAGTTCAATTTTGAAGACAGCTCCTATAGCAGCGGATTGATGGAAAAGTGAAATTACTGATGATTTTTAAAATGTGGGATTGTGACCATTCCAAGCGTGGATAAATTTCAAGCTAGCTGAAATAAAAGAGAGTGTAAACATTATGAAGGATATAGATATTTTGATTAATTTTAGTCTTTTAGAATACTTTCTTGAGTTTAGATAAGCTGGACATTTATTGTAAGGATGTTTTGGTTTAAATTTACCTTTATGGTAAGACCATAAGACTAGCAAAGTGGACTCATTTCAGTAAATTATGACACACCATTCCCTATATAAGAGTTTGCAGATGTGGTGTAAAGGACATATAGAAGCATAATATAGCTATCAATAAGTAATTATACAGTGATTATAGTGAAACTGTTTTGTCCACATCTTTACACTGATTAGATGTTAGAGATCTTAAGTAGTAGTAGTATATGTTAGCAGAGATCATCTTCAGCTCAGGAACGTGAGGCAAGGCCCACTCTAACCAGGCATGTTGGTGATCAGCTATTACTCTCTGTTTTTGTGTGCCTAGATTTTGATCCTGTTTTGCAGAGTCGTTTCCTTAAATGTGACTTATTCTATGTTTATGTTGGATTGGATTTGTTGCAGGGTTTAATGAGTTATTTTGTTAGTTATCAGACTTAAAAATACTGTAACAGTTATTTTTAATATTAATGATTGCTTTAGCAATAACTTCAATTGATAGATCTCATGTATACCTCATAGGTTCATTCCTGTAGCCATATTATAAACTATACCCGTAGTCTATTATAAATTGTTTCTTGTAGCCAGTGATATTTTTCCTTGACTGTCTCTAGAATATTGGCATTGCCCTTATCTCTTTTCCTTTCAACCTCCTTACCTACAACCCTTGAGCTTTTAGCAACTACATCTTCACAAGCTTATGCTATCAGATTAACCGAGGATTGAACAGAACTCCATCTTTTCTAACACATTGATATTGAATTCAAATACTGGAATTAGTTCACAAAGTTGCCTTATTATCAGCTCAGTTCTTTCTCAATCCTCTTTTTACAGGCTAGAAGTTCATCTTCCATGCAAGAAAAAGTTTGAATCAGAGATTAAGAAACATTCTTTTGTGGTTTTACATTTCCAGTTTGACCTCAATAAATGGTCACAATCCTTCAATCCCTTTTTTCATTCTTACGATGCATTGAGCAAGCAACAGCCAAATAAGAAACACTATCCAACCACCCAAGATTCTACTCAAACAGCCACCAACAAACTGTTCTCCTAGAAAAGTGTTAGCCAAATAGAATAAAAATAGTTGCCAGACCAAAGGAAGGTGAAAAGTTGTGATTGGGATCATGAACAAATACCAGAAGATGGCATTTTGATGACCTTGTGTTGCTAGAATAGAAAAAGATAAATTGCAGCCTCTTATTTGGAAGTTAAATAGCTGCTAAAAAGAAATAACACTACCTGCATCACATTCCATAACCCTCATCACATCGTCAGCACTTAAGCAAGCAAAGAAAAGGATTTTCCAATTTTTTGAAAAAATCTTGTACTTTTGATTTGCCGATTTTTTCCCTGAAGGATTTTTGTTACTATACTGCTGACAGCAACATCAAAGATGGAAATTAGATTCATAGCTATCTTGAGTGTGTTCCCGCTATCATTTGATGGTAGGATACTATCACCACCCGTTCTCTTCATAATTTGTTAGTGATCCTTTGCACAAATTCCCAAACTTGAGGTTACTCCACCATGCTCATGCTGCACTACTATGATATTCATGTGAACCTTTCCTTGAGATCTTGTCCAAACTTGCTCAATAGCAAGGATATGCCTAACACAATTGTTCCTTAACTCCTGATTATTGGTAAATTATCATATTAAATATTGATAAAGAAGAGCCTAGCTCTTATAAGATTTACATACCCTACAAATCAGGGAGATAAAGGAACGTAACTGAAAGAGACAAAAGCAAACAAAGAGGCTATAATCACGGAGACGTGATTATAGGCAAACTAAACGAAACTAAAGCATTAAAATAGGCACGACAAGTGCCATTATAGATATTACAAATATGAGCATTAAACTAGGAACTTACTATAGTTCTAATACCCTCCCTTAATGCTCAATCTTTCAACTAAAGAAAAACTAAGTCTACCCATATTGTGATGGTCATCAAAATGCAAAGTGTGCAGACTCCTGCTTTTGCTCAGTTTGCTCCGCTACGTAAGCACTTTGCTGAGATGCTTCCTGGTTGGACTTCTCATCAGCCAACCGCTTTCTGCAATACCTCTGTATATGACCAATCTTCCCACAGTAATGGCAAGTAAAAGACTTCTTGGAGCCCTCCTCTGAATCACCTCGTCCTTTTTGCTGAGTGAACTTGCCTTTGCCAATGTCCTTGGCAGTAAATGCTTGTTCAGCACTTGGAGACTCACTATTGCTCCCAAACTGCTTCTTCCACTAATCCTGCTGCAAAAGCTTGTTGCACATCTCGTCAAACTTTAAGTCAACATTGGTGGATGTAATGTTGAGCGTTTCGATAAGTGCTCGTAGGAACATGGCAAACTTTTCAAAGTGATCACCACCATATCCTCCTCTTCTACTTTACGACTAATGGCCTCCAATTGATCGTGAATATTTTTTACTTTCATCCAGTGCTCTTGCAAAGACACTTGGTCATCCATCATAATTGAAAAGAGCATATTCTTCAGAAAGAAATCCCTTCCCTTGTCTGAGGTCTCATGAAGATTTTTCAAATGCTTCCAGATCTCCGCAGCTGATTTACCAAAAGGTATTTCTAGTAACATGTCATCGGCGATAGATAATTTTAAAACATGGCTTGCTCGATTGCTTCTGACATACTTGTCACGTCGCCTTCCTAGCGGCCGTTGGGCCGAACACGTACCTGGAGACTTAAAGCGCATCAAACTACCCGGTACTCAAAGATGGTAAGCATCCTTTGCTTCCACGTGTTGTAATTCTTTCCATTGAACCTCTGCGAACTTTCCAACATAATATTGGACAAAGACGCCATCCCTCCCGTTTTCCAAAGCACGAAAAACAAGGTAATCCACAACTCTGTAAATTTTTGAAGAAATTTTTTTTCGAAAACTCTACAGAAAAGTACATTTTCCAGGAATTTCACAGCATTCAAAGCCCACGGCTGAAGAACTCAGAAGCTATCATGAGAATCACGAGGAACAGGAGGAAAAATCTGAAACCATGTGGATCCCAAGAGGAACAAATTTTACAGAGTACCAGGAAAAAAATAGGAACAAACTAAAATATCTCAAAACCAGTGGGAAAAATCATTACTTTCAGGAAAAAAATTAAACCTAATCGAGGAAGGACAAATTGCAAAACCTACATTACAACCTAAAAATACAAAAATATTATGATTTTTCAAAGAAAAAGCCGAAAACATGAGCATAAATGTGCCGAAATGGATACCAAAAAACACAGAGAAAAGCGAGTTGGAAAAAGCAAATCAAAAAGATTGAGAGAATTCATACATACGTAAAGTCATATAGCAAAAGAGGTCCTTAGAAAAAACCTGGGCGTCAGCGCAAAGGGAACTATGATGATGTATGAGAAGCTGGAAGGAAAACCTAATCATGTGATGAAAACCTGCGACTCTTCAAAGAAACTTTCCAGGGATTCTGAGATATCACGAGAGGAAAAGAAACACAGTCGACATAAAATATTCTTTAGAGAAGATTGGGACCTGAACAAACCCGTGAAACTGAATCATCCAGAGCCACAACCCTGGAAAACCAAAGTCACGAGCTCAAAAAAGAACGCAAACGGGAAAAAGCGAGGTAAGAAAATTATTGTAAAATAAAAATCCGATTATCTTTTAGATTCCCCGACCTAAAAACCGCCAGATTTGCTGATCGATGCTGAAAGAAAATTCGTCGAAACAAACATGGAAAAGGCAAAGCGCCCAAATAAATCCTCGAAAAATCAACAGCTAACCAAGGTTGTACATGTGCTCTGATACCATATTGGTAAATTATCAGATTAAATATTGATAAAGAAGAGCCTTGCTCTTATAAGATTTACATACCCTACAAATTAGGGAGATAACTGAACGTAACTGAAAGAGACAAAAGCAAACAAAGAGGCTATAATCATGGAGATGTAATTATAGGAAAACTAAACGAAACTAAAGCATTAAAATAGGCACGACAAGTGCCATTACAGATATTACAGATATGAGCATTAAACTAGGAACTTACTATAGTTCTAATACGGATGGTAATCTCTACTTGATGGCAATCTTGGAAGTGCAACATCAAAAATGATGCAACACTAATCCAAAGTAGAGCAAATACCATCATAAGAAGATATCATAGTCACAAGATCCACTTGGACTCACCTAGACTGATCAAGTCCTGAGGTAGGTGGCACTAAACCAATCTTGGATACTCATGACCTAGGTGCTCAAAGATTTTGGTTAGACTCACCAAACCCAATTAGTTCTGAGGGGAAGACTAGGCTACAAGTAAAAAGGAAAAAAAAAGGAAAAGCAAAAATAAATGAAGGATTTGAAGAAATTTTGGAGGACGTTTAAAAGTGATAAAATTATGAAAAAATGAATGTGTTATGTGGTCATAGAGGCATGTGAAGAACCCTACTACTTCTAACTCTGCCTTTGATGCTGAAACTTATTGTTCTAGTGTTTTGTACTTCAATTGGTGAATTTTATGCAAATAATAAAGAAGTGCACCAGGCAAGAAATAGTACTAAATTGAATAAACAAGCAAATAATGGAGTAACTGCAATTGATTTAGTGACTGGAAATTGCTATAAGTAGATTTCATACAAAAAACGTACCTAAAAGTCCTCAAATTTATTAAATAAGAAATATTTGGTACATGCCAGGCAAAAACAATGAAACTGGTGAATTGCAACACGCACCTCTAGATGGTGATCTCTCCACGCTGAAACTGGATTAGAGGCCCTGATGAAGCAAGGCCTTCCAAGACAGAGTCACTAGATGCCAGAGAATGAAGGCGTGTCAGCCTCCAGCTCCCACGCCCCAGCCAGATGCAACTACGCAGCACTGTGAAGAAGTACAGCCTGATGAGAGAAGTGTACGGCTTGCTCCTCAGGTGTCTGAAACTAATGAATGAAGGCGCCTGAACTGATGTGCCCTTCTTTATTGAAAACTATAAATAAACTGAATGAAGAAACTTTGATGAAGCACAAATGGACTCTAGAATGAAGCCCTCTCATAAGCAATGATTTAGCTAGTCTTTCACAGCCTCAAGATCGCAGATCACTAAAGAATTTCCGTTCTCCAATGGTGAAAATCCTGTGAAACCCTTGTCTCAGCACAAACTTCAAAGAAGCCAAAAATAGAGTAAATGTCAAATGCTCATGAATGAATGAGGTCGACTTTCTCCTTTGCCTTATTATATTTCTCCAAGAGGCACGATTTCCAATGAGAGGTTTTAAATACATTTAAAATGTATTTAAATGTTTGATACCCCTTTTAATCAATTACTCAACCTGGGCATACCTTTTTGCAATTATTATAATCTCACTTTATAATATTTAAGTGGATCACCTTTTTATAAAGTTAAAATATCACTTTATAATATTCCCTTTTATTAATTAAATATAACTAAACCACTTAAACATTAATATCTCCCTCAATATTCAGTATTTTGACGTGCTGTTAGAAGTTGGCAAACACTGATTTGCAAAGGCTTGGCACTGAACCCAATATTGAACTGAAGAAATGGAAATGACAATAACCCCCATTAATTGCCACTGAGACCCCCTATCCAAACATATTAGCCTATGAGGGTCCAAGTAATAGGCTAACCCATCTGCAACTGATACTAACTCGAGTGGGGATATTACAGTCCGCCCTCCTCAAATTTGCTTGTCCTCAAGCAAACTCAATGCTGGATGTTGTAAAATGCTCTCACTCTCCCAAGTAGCATCCTTTGCTGGTGGCAGATCTCTCCACTTAACCAAATATTCCTTGATAACCCGTCTCCGAAGATGACGCTCTCTAGAATCCAAGATGGCCTCAGGTACTAATATCAACTTCCCCTCATCATCTAGGAGTGGTAGGTCTGAAGAGGGATCTATATGTTGTCCCAACGCCCTCTTGAGGTGTGACACATGGAACACATTGTGCACCTTACTGTCTTCCGGTAAATCTAATTCGTAAGCCACCTCACCAACTCGCCTGATAATCTTGAACGACCCATAATAGCATGGCTTGAGTTTCTCTGCGCCCTTCTTCCTAAGAGTGGACTGTCTATAGGGCTGCAACAGATACACCATATTATCTCAAATGATCGCTCAACCCTCCTCTGATCAGCATATTGTTTTTGTTGATTCTAAGCCTTCTGAATGTTCTCACGAAGGGCTCTCATGATATCCTGGTTCTCCTGTAACAGATCCCTAGCACTAGGTACTCTGCAATCGCTCAAAAATAAATCAAGGAAACTAGGTGCATCATAGGCATACAAAGCTCTGAAAGGTGTCATCTGGATAGTCATATGGTGAGTGGAGTTATAGCAGTACTCACAAAGATGCAACCACTTCACCCAAGCCTTCTGCTGCCCAAAAATGTAGTTCCGTAGGTATCCCTCCACCCATTTATTGACAATCTCTATCTGCCCATCAGTCTGGGTGTGGTAGCTAGTGCTCAAAGTAAGCTCTGTTTCGCATAGTTTGAATAACTCCTGCCAAAAATGACCCATGAACCTACTGTCTCTGTCACTGACAATACTCTGAGGCAACCCATGCAATTTTAATACCTCACGAAAGAATAGATCTGCTACCTGTGTAGCTGAATAGGTAGTGGTGATCAAAAAGAAATGTGCATACTTGGTCAACCAATCTACTACCACATAAATGTTGTCTCTCCCTTGAGCTTTCGGCAAGCCTATAATAAAATCCATAGACAAGCATTCCCACTTCCTCTTAGGAATAGGAAGCGGCTGAAGCAACCCAGCAGGGTAAGTATGCTCTTGCTTGTTCTACTAACAAACAGAGCACTCCCTGACATAATGAAGAACATCAGATTTGACCCTTCCAAGTGAATCTCTCCCGTACCTGCCTATAGGTCTTAAAGTATCCGAGATGACCAGCCATAGGTGAATCGTGGAAAGTCCTCAACACCTTGTTCCTCACATCTGAACCTGGGACTAATAATATTCTCTCTTTGTAAATGATAAGGTCATTCACAAGAGAGTACCTATTGTCCTGTACTATCCCATCAATAATGCCAGAAGCCCATAGATTCTTGGCATACTCTGCTATGATCAAATGACTCCAATCCTTTGAAATCTCTACCATGGAGCTCAAATGGGGACGGCGAGATAAGGCGTCAACAACAACGTTTTGAGTCCCTTTGACATAGGAGATGTCAAAATCATAAGACTATAACTTGCTGACCCATTTTTGTTGACATTCATTTAGATCCTACTGTCCAAGGAAATGCCTCAAGCTGTTATGATCAGTTTTGACACAAAACTTGCCAACTAGGTACTGCTTGAACTTGGCCATTGCATGCATGATGGCCAACATTTCCTTGTCGTATATATTGTAGCTCCTCTCAGGACCCCTTAGCTTCCTGCTCTTGAAAGCTATCGAATGGCAGTCCTGCATAATCACTACACCAATACCCTCTCCACAAGCATCACAATGAAGCTCAAAAGGCTTGGTGAAATCCGGCAAAGCTAGAACTAGACATGTAGTCATCGGCTGGGCTTCAAATGCCTCAATGGCAGGATAATCCGATACTCCCTTCTTGATCAAACCTTCTTAAGTGGGTACAGCATGCCGCGAGAATCCGCTGACAAATAGCGGTAGAGAGCACATAACTTCTAAAATCCCACGTTTGAGTCAAAGTCACCGGTGGGCAATATTGGCTGAACGCTATAGGGATGCATGCTGAACTCCCTCGCTGATTATGACCCAAATTAAAGCTTTTTGCATGCCCAAAGAAACACACTTGAGACTCCTTGGTGGCACGGAATACCACCAAATATGCCCAAAGCGATTATCCAGGTGAACCATGTGCTCCTCCCAAGACCTGTTGTAAACCAAAATGTCGTCAAAGAATACTAGAACAAATCTCTTCAATTGAGAGTGGAAGACCCTATTCATAGTGGACTAAAAAGTAGCTGGAGCGTTGGTTAAGCCAAAGGGCATAACCAAAAACTCATAGTGTCCACAATGACATCTGAATGCAGTCTTCTCAGCATCCTGTTCTTTGACTCTGATCTGGTGATACCCTGTCCTCAAGTCTATCTTAGAGAAGTAACAAGCGCCATGTAGCTCATCTATCAACTCGTCGATGTGAGGAATGGGATACCTATTCTTAATTGTCTTCTTGTTCAACATTCGGTAATCAATGCACATCTTGAGTGTACCATCTTTCTTCTTCACCAAAACAACTAATGAAGTGAAAGGAGACTTACTCAGCCTTATGTGTCCCATAGCAAGCAATTCCTTGATGGTTTTCTCAATCTCATCCTTCAAACACTTTGGGTGTTGGTAAGGTGTAATCATGATGGGCTTGGTGCCCTCTTCCAATTCAATGATGTGCTCTATGCCTCTATCAGGAGATCTACCATGAGGTATGTCATTGAATACCTTTGTATGCTTAACTTTGAGCTCCTGAACATCTAGATACGTAGAGGGTGTTGCGGCGCTGCGCTCCTCATCTGAGAGCATCAACACCTCTGCCTACCCATCTCACCGCCATGTTATCCTAATAAAATTCACTCCATTTCTCTGATTCTTCAAGTTGTTGTCCTTAATGGCCTTAAGTACATGATTAGTCTCGTCAACCTTGAATTTCATTTCCATATCTCTAAGGTTGGGTGTAAATTCTTCAATTACATGAAGCCACTTCATGCCAAGGACCACATCAATGCCTCCATATTAACCACATAAAAATCTGCTTTAAACTCATAGTTATTGAGATTCATAGGCAGATCCGAAATCATTCTCTCACATTTGAGAGTGTAACCATCAGCAACTTTTACCTTTATCCCTTCAAACTCCTGAGTTTGAATTCCACGTTTTTCCACTAACCGTGAATCTATGAAATTGTGTGTTGCACTTGTATCAAGCAAAGAAATGACTCTTTGACCAGCCAAGAGTCCATGCAACCTAAAAGAGCCTTCCCTTTGCATGCTAGACATATGAGCTTCCTGTAGCTCCATTTCTCCTTCATTTTCAACTTCAATGTCAGAGTTTTCAGTCCCTGAATCCTCTTGATCAGCTTGTTGGTCT